>NDGM011126282.1:0-19898 GCA_002564305.1 Octomys mimax
TGATAAACTCGAAGCATTTATATTTAAGTGGATGCCACTTGAAGATATACTCATAAGTGAAATGAACAAGAACCACATGTGTAAATAATTTATAGTCTCTCTAGTACAAGAACTCAAAAGAAGAAATACAAATAGAAAGATATAACACAATTAAAAGGAAAGGGAGAACTTAAAGATTAAACAATGAAGAGAGGCAAGGAGAAAATTGAGACATGACAGGAGCAAAGCCATACATTTATATGCATGAGATGGTTCAGGCAATGATCCTGAGAATCTTCACCATGTTTTTGAAACTAGCAGTTAATTGGTAGGATTCTCACCCTGACTAAATCATATCTTGAAACCTGTGAACTAAGCTGAAGATAGCAATGTGTAATACTAGGGTCAGGCTTGGAATGCTTATCATTCTGGTATTCTAAATATGTATTGGTTGTCATATCAATTACTGCCATAGTGTGTCTAAAGTAAATCTTTGTTTTTAAAAAAGGGGGTGATAAATGAAAACAAGGGACAAGAAATAAAATGTCCTAGGAGTATCCTGCTACAATCCTGCATATGGTTAGATTTCTAAATTACTGTGTAAAAATATGTAACTGCTCCTATTTATTTATTTTGTTATATTTTTATTTTTATTTTTCATTTTTTCCTTCACATTCGGTAGGGATTTAAAGTTTAACATATCAATACTTGATTAAAAGTACCTGTTTGATGTTATGTCTAAGATGTTTGATATTCAGACAGATAGTGAGGTTCTGTTCAACTGCCTATGTTATAGGGTAATAATATCATTAAGCTTCTCTTCTGGCAGATTAACAACTTAAGTTTTTGGTTTGTTTTAGTCAACTGGGGATTGAACTCAGGTCCTTGCACTTGCTAGTGAGGTTAAGCGCAAATGCCTGTTATAGAGTAATAATAATAAGCTTCTCTTCTGGAGGGATATCAACTTAAGTTTGCAGATCAAAAATTAGAAAAATAAGGGCTTCCAGCACAGTCAATATTCTGGCCCTAGCTTTCAAGTTCAGTGAGAACTCAGGACATAGGAGAAACTGTATGGCAACACCCTTTAACTCAGTTGTGTCTCAAATTTTCTAATCAAGGAGATTTTGGGACCAAAATGAAAAGTGATCAATGATGTAGAATGTTCTTAAGGAGCGTCAAATGGAGAGAAAACATTCTCTCAGGCTTTCACAGAGAGCAAATTGGTCAATTTTTATTGGCTGTAACTCACCCACATGGCTGATACTGGTTAAGGATCTACAAACTGTGGTACAGGGTTGCAGGGTAAATCCTGAGGGGATCTGACTGACCTTGTAAGATGCAAAAGTTACATTTCTTGTGATATGGGTCTTGTTTGATCTTGGTCTTAACCATCCAGCAGAACAGTATAAAAACAAGGTAAAGAAAGTAAAGCCATATTAATATGCTGAGCTATAAAAGGCTCAAGTCAACAACTTCTGACATTGCCAGTCCTATAGATAATCCACTACTAATATGGACTACTGGACTATATTGGATAATTCTGCTGAATTCATGCACCTACAATATTTAAATGGCAATGGAATACCCATCTTTGACAACACTAAACAAAAAAGGGGATATGAGTGAAGGACCATTTTGTATCTGTATATACGAAATAAGACAGATATACAGCTATTTTCTCTTAATTCAATGAGAAGAAGGATTTATACTAAAAGGGTTTGGACAGGATATCATGTCTGCATCTTGTACTATGAATAGCCACTAGGAAGACAACAATATGCAATGTATTAATTATTGAAACTGTCCTACTAATCAGTTTTGAAACTAATTGCTATTTATTTATCAATAAAATTAATAAAAAAAAGAAAAAAGATCTCTATTTTCTCATGGCCTCTCTTTTACTTTTCCCTTATGGAAAGTGACTCAGTTGATATCTACAAACACCAAATTCCTTCATTTTGTGTGTGAGTGTGTGTGTGTGTGTTTGCATTATGAAGGGTATATTTCAAAAAGTTACCATCCCAAGTTCTTTAAGAAACAAATAAAATGGGGCTGGCAAGATGGCTCAATGGAGTAAGGGCTTGCCTGGCAAACACAGGGGCCTGAGAGCAATCCCCAATTCACCTCCACCAAAAAAAGAAAAAAATGAAATTAAATTGTTTTGCTCTCTCCCACACACAAACGCAAAGTTTTATTTATTGAAGTCTTCTCCATCTTTGGATTTCAATTCAAATGTTGCTTTAAGGTGTATTTCAGACTTGCTATGAGCTTTGCAATTCACCTTTTGTACATTATAAAAACTTTTGTCTTGGATTATATTTTGTTATTCTGAGTTTATAATTTTATATGTATTTTAGTGATTGCAGGATAAGTTTGTTTCATTATAGTTTATTTTCATAAAATCAGGTAATTTCATATGAAAATGTCATAAATATTTCTGGAGCAATAAACTCTTACATGTCCATCCTTCTGTATTACTTCCCCTCATACCTTAATTCTTTTTCATTATTACACACATTTAATATCTAACAAGAGATTATCTAAATATAATTATAGTGTATTTAGATAAGTGTAATTATCTAAAATGTAATATTTATGTAATTAAATATTACATTTAGATAAATGTGATTACATTTAAATAAATGTAATTATCTAAATATAATTACAGTGTATTTCATATGTAATATTTTTCATAAAAAATCTGCAATAAAGCATTATTTTAGAAACACTTTTCTACGTGGAAATTGATGCAGCTAAAATGAAACAGGTTTTTACAGTCAATATCTTTGTTCACAGTAATTTTGCTAAAAGTCCAGTGTACTTTACTCTAAATTGTTTATTCTGCAGATTTTATATGATACATAAGATTCATACTGTGGAATCTTCACAAATGTCTATCAGAATTATAGAGATGAGTAAAATGGAGGAATCAGGACTCTATAGTTCGTATTCTGGGTGGAAGCTCTACCACCATTGTTTTCCTATCGAGCAGTTTCAATCCATATACATTTCTTAACATTTCAAACCTTGAGTGCATAACATCCATCTTCACCATCAGGCGGAGATTAGCACAAAACTTTCTTCCTGTTACATTCCAAAGTATATACCGAAAGAACAAAAGCAAGTTCCTCTCAGATCATCCCAATACAGAGAAGAAGTGTCACTTTTGTAGGCATATTAACCGTTATTTTCTCATCACTTACTCCTTCAGGAGTTTCAACTTCATTTGGTTTCAGAATAAGTTTTTAAAATATGTATCTAATGATTATTATATTTTAAGTAAATGCCAGAAACTCAAGACGGAGTTTGGTGACAAAGCTCACGTCCGTGCACTGGTATTCAGAATACAGATTCCGCAGCAGGAGTCTCAGCACGTGAGTGAGACCACTTCAGCTGATTTGAGGCTGGAGACAGTGGAACGGAGTGTATTTCGCCCAAAAGATTCGTCACATTGCCGATTATAACTCGGAGTTTCCTGCACCTCTACGGTTCCTTGGACCCTGAACTTACCGTGAAACATGGGTCCTTCCAAATCCCTAACAAAGCGAACCCTGTTGAGACCTCTACACTTAATATTGCTCATGCAGCCAAGGAACGGAGTGAAGACATTTTATTATCTAATTATTTCCAGTTTTTTAAAACTTCTTGGCCAAACTTTGTTCCAGACTTATATCATTTGCTATGAACTCTGTACCGTCTTATTTTTTGACCTTCACAAACACTTGCTTTGCTCAAAATATTTTTTTCTCCCACAAATTTCTATACCAGGACTTGCCAGCTTTTATAATCCTAGACCTGGAGCCAGCCGGATACCTCAGCGGATTAACGTGCCTGCTTAGGCAGAGTGCGGCGGCTAGGGCTCAATTCCTGGTGTGCTGTGCCAGCCCCGCCCCCAGGGTGCAGTGAGACCACAATTGAGACTGGGCATGGTGGTGCGCGCCTGTAATCCCAGCGCTTGGGAGGCTGAAAACAGTTCAGCGTACATAGTGAGACCCTGTAGACCCTGCAACAAATACATGAAAATAAAGAAATAAAGAAATAAATATCCTAGGCCTGTATATCACTGTAGGCCACTTTCCTTCCTCATGGGTGTTCACTCTGAATGGAAGATACCATGATTGTTGTGCTCAATTTTCAAATTCAAAAAAGTTTTTTTCCAACAAAAAACTTATATACTATAATATATATATATATATATATATATATATATATATATATGAGAGAGAGAGAGAGGAAAGGAGGGAGACAAGGGAAGGAGAGGAGGGAAAATGATAAACATGAATGCATGGATGACATAATGTACTTTTTTCTTTTTTATTTATTAGGCAAGTAATTTATTCTAGTGTGAAAATCATTAATTTCAGCACCAATTAAATAGCAGGAAAAAGGGAAGTAAGGGCCCAAAAATTACAAGTAACAGAATCATTTGAATCATAAACCAACACAAATTTTTAAACCCAAAATTAATGTAGAAATCAATTATCTAGATATTAGATTACATATTTATTTTTGATCCGTATCTCGGGTACTTTTGCTAATTGATAAGACAAAATACCCAGCGCCCAGAGCTAAAGGAGGAAAGTTCCTTGCAGCTCTCGGGTCACACAAGTCTCCGGTCGTAGCCAGCTGGCTCCAGGCAGCGTGGCGCAGGAGAGGGCATCGAAGAGGAGCGAAAGTTCACACAGGGCAGAGGCAGCCAAGCGGGGAAGCAGCAAAGAAACAGTCAGGGACAAGCAGCAAACGGAGCAGCGCGCCTTCCACCCTTGCTGCAGGCAGCTCACACACCCAGCACAGGGCAGTCGGAATCCTCTCACTGCACAGTGACTTAATCCCAGTGTCGCATCCGTAATCCCAGCACCACAGACTCTAGATGTAGCTCATTCTGATAATCTCTGCCTATGACTGGATGCGACTTTGGGGGGGCATCTAGATAAAAGCAGTAACAGTGTGTTCATAGTATTAGGTTGTCATTTAAGGAATAAACTATTTAAAAGAAACATGACAAATATTTATGCATGAAGTAATAGAAAATCATGGGTTTGCTTCAAAATAATGTATGTAGGAAGAGTGTAAGGGCATAAAAAAGGAGAAACTGAAGGCTATTTATTCTTTATGCAGAATATAAGAAGTTCATTAACACATTCTTATTTTTATATATAATAAAAATTTTCCATCATAAAATATTCCAAAGTATGCTTTGAAGTAAACACTTCAATAATCTTTTCTATAATTTGAAATGCATTCAAATGATTGATAGCTTTCATTATATATAAATTAATGAAGCTTTATGCATTAGTTTTTCCTGTCAACACACCTCTAACAGCATTATGTAGCACTGTACTGATCAAGGGAGATTTCATTTTCCCTCAATCTCTTACACAGTATATTTGGCTTTTAGCCCAAAGACCTGACATTGCTCTCACTCCTACAAGTCATGAGCCAGCATTGAATTTGCCGCAGACAGCAGCGTAAGTGTTCTTGAACTGTAGTACTACACATTGAAGTGGAGGTGGGACCAACTTTGCTATATAAAACTCTACCTGAAACATCACTGTTTTTGCACATGAAGGTTTATAACATCATGAAAATTGAAATTTAGTAAATAAATTCATGGCTTTAATTTTTGAAAAGCTGTTGAATTTTTTAAAAAATTTGGGGGGCCACCAAATATTTTGGATCATGTAGAGAATATATATTGTACTGTAGTAATTTTTGTATTTACGTTTGTATGATGTGACATAATAGCTGTGAATGTCAATCACTACTTGACTATGTTAATAGAGTTGTTTAACTATGAAAAAAGACAAGAAATTCAATTCAGTGGTATCTTTGAAGACACGACTGTGCAAACTGACTCTGGTGTCTAGCACATGCAGTGGACTGGGGCAAGATGAATAAATCTGCATAAATCTGAAAGTAAAACGAGAAACTCAATATAAATTATGTTTGCATTTCTATCTACCTGTTTCTCCTAATTATTATTTTTCCTCCAGTTCTGATAGCAAGTAGAAAAGAATATGCAATCACTATACAATATACACTTTGTGTTAAGTTCATTACATTTTTAGAAATTACTTTTATTAGTACATTTATATATGCAAAATGATAACATTTATTACTTATATTTTAATCAACAAAATTCATCAAAAATACATAAATGCTGAGTTTAGTACAAATTTAAACTTCTAACTCATGGATCAATATGTGATATTCAAATCCAAATTTTCTCCTACAACAAATAAAAAGGGTTTTTTTAATCCTTCCTAAAGTACACTAGTTTTATAACTGCTCGCTCTTTCAGCTACTCTCCCCACTCACCCAGAGTTGGCTCTTAGGTGCAGTGTGGGTTGTGAGGCCCTCACACAGAAGACCGACACACTGGTAATGCTTCCGAAAATGTGTTTTGTTACTCTAAAACAAATCTTTGTATTTTACTTTTCTTTCGCAAGGAAGAATTCCCAAATATCCATCACCTCAACATCTTATCCTTAAAAATTTGTTAAAATCCTATGAAGAGCTAAAAACCTTTGTAGGTGACTTGGAATTGGTTTAAATCCAAGTTTTCAGCCCCATCGAATGGCACATGCCTGAAATACAGGCAACCTGGGACGCTAAATCAGAAGGACTTGGAGTTGAAGTAGACTGAACCCCCTGTAGACCTTTCACTTTCACTGAAATACAACATAATATATATATATATATAATGTAATATATAATAGATAATATATATAATATATATAAATATATATACATATATTAGTTGATGACCAAATTATTCTCATCTAACACATTCTCTTTTACACAGCCTGTATGCATATCTGCATATGTATGTTTACTTTCCTATCATTTAATTTTAGGCTTGTACCCTTTTTAGCTCAAATTGTTCAGAACTCCTCTCCATTTCATAGATTAAATTTATGCCTAGCTCATTAGTTTTTTGTTATCTATATTTTTATCTCAGCTGCATTTCACACATCTCCATCTTTCCTTGTAGGTTTTTTAAGATCACATATGAGTAGTGTATTTTTCTCACTGATTGGAAAGTGTATCCAGTATACAAAGTAAATAGAGTATATTTTATTTTATTGACCCAAAGTGTAATAGGGTACACCTTATGTTAGTTTCTGCATATAATTTAAAAATGTACAAGCTAATCACATATATAAAATCTCCATAAATGTTGACTGGTTAAAACAACTACTACACTTACACTGCAATTGTGCGGGCACAGCACAGCTCTTTACCTCTCTGCCTTTTAAGAAATTGCTAATGTGAGCCAATAGATTGCTAGCCCTCATTATCCAAGCATTTAATATTTAATTGTTTAATATTAAGGGCTTTCCTACAGAGGCTTAATATGTATAACAAAGTGTTAGAAAGCTTTTTTATTACTTCTCTACTGGAAAGCCACCTATTATAAAAAAGACTTCCTATGAAATATTTGTTGCATTTAACGTGTGTCATGAACTAAAACTATCCTCAAGTTTTGTGATTACAGAGACAAAGATTTCAGTTTCACTTACAATATTGCATACAAAGAGTTTAGGAAGAATGCTCCTGGGTAATTTATTTGAAACTGCAGTGACATCAACCAGAACAGTGAGGGCCAGGGGACAACACCGATATTGGATTCTACAATAAATTTTTGGATCTTCCCTGTTAATCGTTTGAAATACTGGCCTCAACTTAGCTTCCTATTTCATTTTTTGTATGAGGTAGTAGGTCTGCTCTGTATCCTTTCCTCAGCAAACTACAACTTTTTCATGAAACTTCTGGTCTTTAAGAAATAAAAATCAGCTACCCATCTTCAAGCCTAATTAGCTGCCCATCTCCTTAAAAGGTGAACGATGATGTGGTGTGGCTTCACAGCCGCCCATGTTTTACTGATCAAATTAGTTGCAAGGGAAGAAGAAAAGTATTGTATTTTTACTGTGGAAGCAGGTATTTCTCTACACCCATAATAAGACATTGAATAGTGATACAGGATAATATTTTCAGGATGTTTCTTAAAAATAATGCCTGCAACAAAGTGTTTCCCCACCAAATTCAAACACACTACAATGCCATAATTGTTAACATATTGTTGATTCACTATTTTAAAAGAATTAGGGCTTATCCAAAAACAAGTTCTTGGTCATCAAGGAGCTTAAAAGTAAAAAAAAAAAATACCCTAAAAGCCAATCAAAACTGTAAAAGAGCTGAAATTAATTTTAACAATAAAGATGTGGAATTGAATGAGACAAAAGTAACATAAGCATCGTACCAAACTCAGCTCAGAAAAAAAACAACAAAACATTTTGCTCATTCACAAGCTATATTTTTTCCTTTATTTTCACTTACATAAACTATGCCTAGATTTTCAAGAAAATAAAAATGCTTAAAAAAAGTGAAGCTATGTATATTGACACTAAATATCTATTCCCCAGGTAAAATGCTTAGAATCACCTTATTTGACATCCACGCAGATCTCTCTCTCGCAACTGGTTTTCACACCCGTGTCCTCATTTTCCAAGGAGCCATGTAAATCTACTCATTATTTGCCAAACCTGTCCATTATTGCCTTTGTCTCCTTTTCTTCCTTTTGCATCCAAGAAATTGGATTTACCTGTGCTTAGTGCCTCTCGTTTTCCCACACTGTTTTCAGGTATCATCTCTTTAAAATTCATTCATCCTAACAGATAAAAAATAAAGCTGAAGCCTCCATTTCTATTCCTGCCTTTGTGCTTTAACTAATATCTTAAAAATTACATGTTTGCATCAAAGAACGACAGCGTTCATCACGGGCGGTCGGGGCGCGACCACGACTCTCCTCGTCCTTGTCCCTCTCTGCCGCTCCTTCCTGCCCTTCCCAGCTCGAGCCCCGCCCCACTGCAACCCTTCCAGGGTGTTCTGATAAAATACCTCGCCTGCAGGCTTGTGCAGTCTGTCCAGAGCTTCGGTCTTCGCTTGCACGCAGCGAAATGATGGGCTCCACGGTATATTTATGCTAAGCTTCTCGTTTCCTTTTCATGTTAATCTTCTACTTAACAAATTTTTGTATTTTACATATCGGTTTTCTTTCAAAATATTCCTTTCTGTCAGCTCTCATATAAGCTCAAGCCAAAGTTGGTTATTACACCTCACTGGTTACTATTGTTTAGGGTTTTCTTGCCCTGATCTAGCCTCTTCTAAACTCGTATCTGGAGCACTATATTTTGTTCATTTAACAGATGCTAATAGAGATCCAACATTTTCATAGGTTTTACACTGAAAATGGAAAGCACAGTCGCTGCCAACTTAGCCACGATGACTGGAGTCAACAGTCCTCCTATCTGCAAACCAAAAATAGCACGATAATATGGAGTTTCCAGGTGTAGGAGACACAGAGGCCAGAACTCCTCTTGCTTGTCTTCATCTTCTAGCTCAGACACCACGTCCATCTGCTCTAATGACCAGAGTACAAAGGTACTGATGGATAAGGAAAGCAGAAAGAAAATCACCAATACATGACCTGCTCTTTAAACGAATACAGTACTTTGTGGGACAGAGCACTTTAGAGAACATTGGGCACAACTACATTTCAAAATGTTTGGTTTACTTCCAGTAGCTCAAAGACACAAGAAAAAAATAATTTGTTTTGTATTTTTAGAGAGTCTCGCTGTGCAGTTCGGGCTGGACTTGAGCTCACTTTGCAGCCCAGGCTGGTCTCCAACGTGCAAGGATCCCCTACCTCAGCCTCCTAGCGCTGGGAAGGTAGATGTGATCTGGTACATCCAGCTAGAGATACCGTTTTCAACATATAATTGAATGATGTTATTTCTGCATCTTCAAACACCCGCTCTTCCACAATCTTCCCAATATGTAATTGTTCCACTTAATCAGAAATTATGCTGTCATCTTGAAATGATTTTGACTTTTCTTTTTTCATGGATATATAAATTTGGACTTTTAGATTTTTTAAAAGAGGCACATCCAATTAATACAGAAGTATTAGACTTTTTGTTCCGTACTTGGTACTTAATATTTTATTGTCTAGTTAACACAAAACTAAATATTTATTAGGTACAATGTGATTTTCAGTGCATATATATAACCTGTAGTGATGCAATTTGAGTAATTACATATCAATCACATCAAGCATTTATTATTTATTCATAATGAGAATATTTAAAATTTGCTCTTCCAGATTTAATATTATATATATATGTATAGCATTATTATATGTAAACATATCATTTTCATGCTCAAAATTCTTAGCCATTACAAAGTATTTGACATTTTGTAATTTCAACTCATACAATAGTTCCAAGTAAGTTACTTCCAAAGGATTTGCAAAAGAAAATTTTTAGTGTTTCTAAAGATTGATCAGCCCAATTCATAAATAGGGTTAATTCATTATAAAAGGGTAGCTGCAAATTTTGATCTGGTGTTAGAGTTGCCACATAACTTACATTTAAGAATCATGATTAACATGTATCAGGTAATGCTCCTATTAAAGGTGCAGCCCCGGTGCTGAAGTGCCCTTTCTTCAACTTCTGGTGTGTGCAGGCACAGCTCTGCACGTCACATCTGCTGGTAAGGAAAGCAATTTTTTAAAAACATACGTCTGCCTCCACAATATTTCCAGTATAGCCCTCCTGATATGGGCTCTGTCATCTGAGAACCATCATGTGAGTTAATTAAGATAATTGTTTTCCAAAGACTGCTTATATAAGAAAAAGTTAAATCACTGGGGCAGCTTCCTTTTGTGTATTGATCTGTGCAGTACTATACCATATTAACTACAGTTAAGTACTTTGAAATTTCTGACTCTTTAACTTTCTACAAAGAGATTTCCTACTGGGAAGAATTGGTCAATTTTTCCTATAATTCACATACAATATCTTTTCTCTGTTTAAACTTAAATGATTGCTTAAATATAATATTTGCTTTAACTAAAAGAGATATGCTCTAATTATCTCTATGTTTGTACAGAAATTTGAGAAATTAGGAAATATATATATATATTTAGCATAAAATATTGAAGAATTCTTATACAACCATCAGTTACTTCAAAAATCAAAGGTAATCTACATAATTTATCTTATATTCATATGTAAAATACATGTGACAACTTTTTAGCTATTAATATTTTACAGAATTAAATTGGTGGTGATTTAGTAGATCTGTTTGATAAAAATTTCATTTCACTTGTACAAATTACTACTTTCATTATGCAAGAGTTTGATAACCTCCAGTGTGTAGTCGAAAAACAGTATATTCCTCAAAAAATTTATTCCTCAAAACCTTGATAAATACCTTTCACTTCATTCAGCCTTTTTGTATGTCTGTAGATTAACCACATCATACTGATTTCATTTTCATACATTATCTTCCTAGATTTTCACATTTTCCTTTTTACAATTTATACAATTTTTTTACAAGTACAAAAGGCAAAACAACACATTTCCTATAAATCTCTACCTTAAACTTCCCCTTCCCCAACTGTCTCACTTTTCTCTCATTGCTGGGACAAATACCCAACACCCAAAATGAAAGAAGAAAAGGTTTATTTAGCTCAGAGCTACTGGATGGGTCAGTCCATACTTGGCTGGCTCCAAGGCAGAGCAGCACATGGCAGAGGGCAGCCGTTCATGGTGGTGGAAGGCAGCAAAACAGCAAGACCAAAAGGGAGGAGTAGCGACAACAGTGGCTACAGAGGGCAAGTCTGCCTCCCTTAAATTGCATTCAGGTGTAGCATTCACACCCATAATCCCAGCAGCACTAAAACCCATAATCCCAGCCTTGATCATGAATTAATCTCAAATTCTAGAAGTCCCCAACCCCCATGACTGTACCAGGCTTTGGGGAGGACAACTAGATGCAAACCATAACTACAACTATGGTGGATTGATTAATGGTCAGTATTAAGCAGGAACACCCAGCTGAACTGAATGAGGGTGCCAGTGCGCTTGGAGAGCCACCTGAGGAAGAGGACAAAATTATGTAGCAGGAGAATGGGAAGCAGAAGATTGCAAGCTGTTGGTTTTCTGGGCGAAGCTTCTCATAGGAGCCCAGCTGTTCTCATCAGAGGAGCTCTGGTCCTCTGGTCTCCAGGGATGGCTGCTGTTCTCTTTGTGGGAGCCCTGGTCTGTCCCTTGAGCATTGTTCCGTGGCTCCAATGCAAATCTCCCACCCCGTGGCACAGAGAGCTCCTCCACCGTGCTGGCACGGATTTTCCAGTGCCCACTACGGGTGTAGGCCTCCCATTGCAGATGGTCGATGCAGACTTGCCTGAGCCATTACCATGGGCGGTAGGCCTCTGCCCAGACTCATGCAGGGCATCGCAGCAGAATCCAGGCTTTCAGCTGTCTATTTGGGGTCTCTAGCTCATGGATGGATCTCTTCCACTCTTCTGCTGGTTTTTTTTCAGTACCAGGGATTAAACTTAGGACCTTGCATTTGCTAGGCAGGCGTTTATGCCTCTGAGCTATATGCCCAGCCCACTCTTCTGCATTTGACTTATAAATGAATGTTGTACTTATGTGTCCCTTATTAAATCTATTCCTTTGCAAATCCCATCACACCAACTATTTTCTGCTCAACATTGTATTAATTCCACATTTTATATCACTAATTAGTTGAGCTAATTAATGAATATATTCTAGGACTGTTCTAACCAAAAAGAACAGATGGATAAATAAGATATGTTGGTGCTGCGCACCCTTAGGATTCATGCCACTACTGTGCTAAGAGGATAAATGTAAACATTGATCTGAATATTTCAAGCATCTGGATTTTGAGGGGAACACCTGAGCTGTAGGACAGTGTTAGCCAGATACAGTGATAAAAGCCTGTGATCCTAGCACTTGAGGCCGAGAAGGGAGTTGGAGGTCAGCCGAGGCACAGAGCCACCTCAAGGTCACCTTGTGTTAAAACTTGGAACTTTATTTTAAAGAAACAGAAATTAAACAACCAAAACTATTATTGTATAAAGCAGCAGAAAGCATTAACATTGGAGATTGATTCCAGGAGAAGCGAAAATGTGTGGAAAGACTGCGACTGGGATGGAATCGTGCCAAATTTGGGGAAGTGTAAATAAGCAGAGTAGCTGGAGTATGAATGTGGGTGGAGAGTCAGCTCAGATCTCTATCCTTCTATACAGCCATCCATACACAGATGAAGATATACTTCCCAAATCCAAATCATTTAATTAACCAGTGATAACATTTTCACTTTCAAAAATCTCTTATTGGTTGGTATTGGATAGGTCAGGATTCAAAGTTTCCCAGGCCCCGGACCCAAACACCCTCCTTCTTGGTTTCCCAGGCACCCGGCCCCCAAAATGTCTCCCCCTTGGCCCCACAAAGAGCCAAACCCACAGCCACAGAACAGGTTCACCGGACTGTGACCTGGGCAGGCAACCTCGAAACTCTCCTTTGTTAACATTAAAGGTCCCCCACAAGCCAGGGAGCCTGCCAAGATTAGCTCTCCTTCAGCTCTTCCAACCAGCAATCACCCTCCCTAAAAGGTCCTATAAAGTCTCCTGTCCCCCTTTATTCACTGTTGTCTTGGTCCTCTAGACATCCAGCCTGCTTGATGCCCCCAATAAATCTTCTACTCAAGTCAGAGTGCCTGGTCTGGCTGATTGCGTGGGTGCATACCTAACAGTATTATAGTTGCATAATAATGATATGTTACCAATGATTATGATGATTTGACATGCGTGGACAATATATAATGGTACAAAACATGCCACATCTTCAAATGTTGTTACTCTGTCTTGGGATTTTTGTACTTTTTTAGTTATTTTGAAATCTATCATAGATTGTTATAACCAGTAGTCACCCTGCTGTGGTATAGAAAACCAGAATGAAAAAGATATTTTAATTATAATGTAAAGGATGGCATGGTAATTAGAAAAATTAATCCTTTTTTAACTTCACGTTACTGAAAAATGTACCTTCATTTATTTATAAAAGGGAAGAAAATGAAATACTGATGAGCACAGGTAAATTACTTATACAGAACTTACTATTTTAAATAACTATCTTAATTGACTTTATGACACTGACTATATTAGTTAAATTATCTGGACCTCAATTTTCTCATTTGTGAAAAGGAAGGCAATAATCACCTAATAGAACAATTAAAAATTCAAATGAAGTAATTTTTTCAGGTATATTTTCAGGTATGTGACATTATTCATCCTAAAATTCATCACCATTGCTATGGAGATCCCTGCAGTGAATCCCCGATCTCCCGCTTGTGGTGATAGCATAGAGCATGAAGAAAGAGAACAAGAGGCAGCTCAGAGGTTTAGGCAGTGATCTGGGGTGGCCAGTCGTCTGCAGGGAATGAAAAGCCCCAAGCCACCCAGAGCCTTGGGATTTATTCATTGAATCTGAGGCAAGGACCATGAGTGAAGGGCAGTCGGTGGGTGTCTCTAGGAACAGCGGTGGTGACTGCCGCAGGCTCCTCCAAAGAACAAAGCATTCTTGCAAGGACAAGAGCAGGGGCCAGGCGGGCTGGGGTTGTACAGAGGGAAGCAGTGGCCCCCAGGCGCCTGTCATCTCCCCCAGGGCTTAGGTTGCTCAGCCATTAGCCATATGGCTTGCAGATGGGGGAGTTTCTGCTGCCAGTCTGCTTCAAGGGCAGGACAAGAACAAGCATGCATGTCCTCTAGACTCTTTTCCTGGTTCCCACATCACTATGGATAACATCATCTATAATCTGTCCCTTCACAGCGCAAAGCACCAGTGTTGACTGATTTAAGTGTTCCAAGTAATATACATAGTATATTATGGTTAGAAGTAATTTGTCATATTATGTAATATATATTATATACTCTCATCTATAAAATAACACCTCAGGTTATAAAATATTTTATAAAATATTATAAATATAAATTATAAAATATGATATAACATATTCTCATCTATAAAATAGATGATGATGGTACCTCAGGTTAAATTATAAGCCTTAGTTCAAATATTTTACTTAAGTTCAGTTTCATGCCAGGTATTTTAAGTCTAGAGACCATTCTTAAGTTAAGAAATCTGCATTTTGGACCTGGGGAGATAGCTCAGTGGAATAAGTGCTTCCCTGGTAAGTGCAGGGTCCTGAGTTCAATCCCTGGTACCACAAAAAAAGAAAAAAAGTAAAAGAAAAGAAAGAAAAAGAAAAAAATTAAAAAGAAAGGAAATCTGCATTTTTCCTCAAGCCTGTGCTAAAGAATAAATGTGCAGGAATATTTCCTATACTTCAGTCCTCTTCTGTATACATCCTCCCATTCTGTTTTATTTTGTCATTTATGGAAACATTGCAAGCATGCACAACTAGGCCTCTTCCATCCTGGGGACACTGTATCCATGTGTAACGTGCCTCAATCTTTCTTCTATCCACGTTCCCTTTTCTTCCTCACTCGCTCTTCCCTTATTATTTACAAAAGCTTTGTTTCCATACTTCCTTCTTTTCTCACATTTTTCTCTTCTCTTTCTACCTTCCCCTCTCCCCATTCATGATAAAGACCCTGCAGAAAACTGGAAGAGATGATCGTTATCTCTATCTCATAAAAACAACTATGACAAACCAACAGCCGACATCACACTAAATGGGCAAAACCTGAAGTCCTTCGCTCTAAAATCCAGAACAAGACAAGGACATCCACTATCTGCACTCCTGTTCAATGTAGTTCTGGAAACATTAGCTAGAGCAGTTAGGCAAGACAGAGAAATGAAAGAAATAAGGATAGGAAAGGAAGAAGTGGAGTTATCATTATTCCCAAATGACACAATACTCTACGTGTCAGATGTCGCTTAATAGTTCTATAGTATTATCTGTACTATGAATCAGTATAAAATTAATATCTATAATATCAGTCTTTGGAAGACTCCAAAATCTCCACCAAAATTTATCAACTTTTTAATTTTTCTGTGTTGTACATGTTAATCTAGGATATTTTACCTATTGCATCTGTAAACAATTTTTATGAGTCTTCTATGTACAGAAGAAAATGTATTGGTATTTGTTCTGCAAAAATTATTATATGTGACATATATGTGTCTCTTTTTAAAAAAAAAAAAAGTTTTTTGTATTTATTTATTTGGCACAGGGTCCCGCTACACAGCTTGGACTCATAATGATCCTCCTGTCTCAGCCTCCCCAGTACTGGGATTATAAGCATGCACTACCAAAGCCCAGTTTCAGTGGCCAGCACGGCTCAGGGCTGGTATGGCATGCAGTACTAAGGATCGAATCCAGGTCCTTGTACTTGTCAGACAGACGCTTGGACTGCCAAGCTATCTCCGCATTCCATGAATTTCAACTATTTCCAAGAGATGTCCCATAACATTTCTACAGTATTATCTGCACTATGAATCAGTACAATTAATAAAATTAATATGTATAATTTCTATTGTTGTACATATAACAAGCCCTTGAAGTAATGCATTGGTCCATTTTCTAGGAGACAAGAACAAGTATGTTTCTTTAATAATAATTATTTTATTGGTAATACTAAATATTTGCTTTAAATAAAATGTCTAAATAATAATAGTACAATTTTAATAATACACCTTTAAACTCAACTGTCTTAGGAAGTACAGAAAAGGAAAAAAACATAAAATAAATTGAAAGCATTTTATATTTCATTGTGTGTTTTCTATTCTTATAACTTTTAAGATTCCCTGCATTATTAAACTTCAGGCAAGAGTAAAAACCCTGTTTCTAGTTTCCTTGGATGACAGGGCAGAAACGGCGTAGATGACCAGCATGGTCTCTGTGACATGGAAGAATTACTCCTAAGTCAGCACAGCACTCACTAGCATATGGCTGGCAGTTTATTTGGCTTTAAATTCCCTCTTCAGAATCAGTTTCACAAGGTCATGTCCAATGCCGGCACATTTAAGAAGTTGCTGCTCTACTCTAGAAAATTCTTAGGGGTTTTTCCAAAATTAAAGCATTAAACTTGATGCTGTTTCTCTTTTATTAAAACACAACAGAATGCAATACAACATAAATATTTATATTGCTGAAGAAAATAATGCCTATTTACATTTTAGAAGCAACAACCTTTAATTAAAAACTAGATACAAAAATAAAGCTTTTAAAAATTTTTATTAGTCGTAGTATGTGATTGCAGTGCTGAAGGATGACATTCCTCATGGGGAATTGGTAGACTGAGCAATATATTCAAGTGTAAAGACCACAAAAATATGCTACTTGATCCTGTGAAATTCCATGTGCTTTCTCCTTTGAGTAAAGGAGCCGTAAGGCCACAGTTACTGTTATCCTCTGGTGGGCATCAACGTGATCCTGATCACTGATCTAGATAGTTGGGTTCACCTCCCTGGAAAACACTGAATTTTCAAAGCTTCCAGAGATGTGTGCAAACAGATCTCCCATCGAAGTAATAGAGCAACACCACGTCCTGAAGTTTCCTAGGTATTCTATACACCTTTGTAACGTGCTGCAGTGGAGTGAAGAAGCGTTGATTCAGCCCAAGGAAAATCGTATGAATAAGCATTTTTTGTTTGTTTTGAGGTGATGAAAATTTTATAAATTTTAAATCTTGAAGTAGAAAAATTTGATCTTTGAAGATTTTTATCTTACTTTCAATATTAAATAATCTCACTGAGCTTCAAATCTGAGTTTTCTCAATTTTCCTGTGTTTGGTGAAACATTTATTTGTGAATTTAGCTTTTAATTTATATATTATTTGTTTTCTAAATTCCATTTCTAAATATGAATTATCTTATGTGTTTTTGGGTTTCTTCCAAAACACATATGAATTTTGGATCTTCATTTTCTTCAAAAATCACTTTCCTGTTTTTCTTTTTTCATTTCTTTAGCATATGTTCCTTTTAAGTTAGTTGTACAATTTTTCTTCCATGTGTTATATTAAACATTTATTTCCAAATAAATGTTTTGGAAACATGTACATGAGGTACAACAGGTACCTCATGTTTTGTGCCTCATTTCTGAGATAGTTTTGACTTTAAGACTAACTTTCCTTTGTGAATCTGGCTACTTCTTGCATTTTTCTTAGTTATTGACCACATTTCTTCTTAGTTGCTTAATTTCTGATTCTACTTTAAACAATTAACTCCAAATTTACATTTGAAAATAGTAATTTAATCCAAGTCTGAAGTATTGTATTAACCACTTTATTCTGTTTGCACAGTTTTCTCTCAAAAGGTGAGGTTCTTCAGCTGTTTCACTTCTGTACTGGTTGATACACTGTGTCAACTTGAGAAGTTTAGAAGTTTAATTAAGTGACTCAGCAGAGAGCCAGGATTCTTAGTTTGTAAACATCCTCATCCTGTGTAAGAGGAGGGCATGGACACTGTGTGAATTCTACACCCTAGCCCAAGAGTAGCTGGTTTATGATATAAGGAGTGGAGAGAGGCTGGCTAGAAGTTGCAGCTGCTTCCCTTTCCTTTGTTCTTTGTTGTTTTCTGCTGCCATAAACTGCTGTCTCTGCCCTGTGCCACTCTGCCTGGGAGCCAGCTGAGTATGGACTGAAACCTCCACAAACTGTGAGCTAAATAAATCTTTCCTTCCTTCATTTTGGGTGTCAGGTATTTGCCCCAGAAATGAACGAAAAGTAACTGAGACAGAATTTGATACTAGAAAAGTGGGGAGGCTGGTGTGATTAACTAACCATGTTGTTCAAAAGCTTTTGGGAATGGCTTATGGGAAAAGATAGGAAAAGTTTGGAGATGTCACCTACTAGTGAAGAGCTGGAATGCCTTTGACTCTTCTGTACGGGAGCTCAGAAGACCAGAAGGCTGATGGCAATCCTGCCTGTGGAAACCAAGCTGCGGAGGTTAACGCTGGGGAAAAAGGGCTGTATTGGTCGTTGGACTTCAGATGATTTGTATTATGGCTTGGCAAAAAGTTTGTCTGCATTTTGATCCTGTACCAAGAGTTTTCCTGAGACTGAGATTAAGTGCAGCAGACTAGATAACCTTGCAAAAGAAAACTCAAGGCAGTCATATGTGGAGGTGGTAGCATGGCTATAGTTGGGGGCTTTTAGTCAGATGTGCATTGAGAGTCAAGAGCAAAGAGCCCAGCGGGATGATTTAACATGTTGTGAGTTTGACCAGAAAGGAAGTGGCAGGAAGGCTGTGCACTGCAAAGATAGAGCTGAGATCTCTACTTCCCAGGAGGAACAGGAGAGTAGAAAAGATATCCTTAGGGCATCACAGAAGAGGGCAGGTTCTTGCCCTTTGCAGCCTCAGAATCACAAGGGTGAGGGACTTTGCCTTGAGGAGACAGCCGCAGAGCCTTATGTTCCAGAATGGAGGTGGCAACCACAACAGGTTCCAGAATGATGCCATCAGAGAGAATTTGTTCCTCGGAATCAGGGTCAGAGTGCTCAACAATCCAAGCATTTGATCCCTATGGCCGAAAGAGAAGGAAACCTGGCTACTGCTCCAACTGGCAGCAGACCTTGGCATCATCCTTATGGAATTGGTTTTAGATGCATTTAGCATGCAAGAGTTCTGAGGTTAAGAAGGCTTCCACCTAGAATTCAGAAGCCTGGGGAGGACAGACAATGTGCTCCTGAGAGGGCAGTGTGCAAAACTATGAGTAACGAGCCTATTCAGAGGAAAGCCCCAAAGTCTGGAAAAGTCAAGAACATGGATTGTCTGAGAAAATCTGGAAGGAGAGAGCAAAACCAGCCCCAGCAAAAAGCCATGAGAGCTACCAGCAGACATGCAGTAGAGATGGAACCATGTAAGGATTTTGGAGCTCACAACTCATTACAGGTTGCTTCAGATGTTCCATAGGGAACTGCAGGATTTAATGACTGCCCTTCTGGATTTTGGACTTGTTTTGGTCCCAATGCTTTGTATCCTGCTGTTTATACCTTTTGAAAAGTAATGCATTTTGGGGCCAGGGAAATGGCTCAGTAGAATAAGGGCTTGACTGGCAAACGCAAGGATCTGAGTTCA
>NDGM011126284.1:0-24401 GCA_002564305.1 Octomys mimax
TATATATATATATATATATATATATATACACACATACTATTTGATAGTTAAGACAGTTGTACTGCTACCTTCTGTTTAGTTCATTGAAAAGAAAGGTTTCTCCTGACATACAATTGCTCATGTTTATATCTTATACTCTGAGTAACTACTCTGAAGGTAAAAACATGTGAATGGATTAATTATTTTTACTCTTCCTATTATCTTGCTTTGAAATTCTAGTGTTTTTTTCTTTTTAAAATAAAAACATTCTTCTAAAAAGTCACTAGAGGAAAGCTAGCCTCATGGGAATACTGATTATCCATATGCACCAGATTAAAGCTAGACCCATATCCCTCACCATATTACAACAGAAAAACTTCTCATGTTGGAAGATAAAATAGGTACAACTCTTGCAGTAAGAGGCATGATCAAGGACTTTCTGAACAGAACACCAATTACATAAGAAATAATATCAATACTCAACATATGAGGTTATATCAAATTAAAAAGCTTCTACACAGCAAAGGAAACTATCAACAGAGCGAAGAGACAGCCTACAAAAGGGAAAATATATTTTGCCAGCTATGCCTCAGAGGAAAAAAGAGCATTCAAACAAATTAGATCCTGCAGAATAAAAAAGCTAATCATAAATCAGGCAACCAAACTGTGGCGGACTGCCCACTGGTGGTGAATTCGTGGCTGCCAGCTGAGCTGAACCAGCCCGGTGCTGGGTGTGGGAGGCTGACCTGAGGATTGCTGCTGGCCGCATGAGAGGCGGAACTGGAGAGGGGAAGCTCAGAGGCTGTTGAGAAGCTGTAGGGAGCTGCTGGTCTTCCTGCAGGACACGGTCATGCTGACTTCGCTGATGAACTCAGCTGCTCTTGTCACTGAAAGCGCTAAGGACCTTACTGTTGCTGAGAATGGCTACAGTTCATGTTAGGGGAGCTCTAGACCTCTCTTTGAGCATCACTTCCTGGCTCTAGAGAGGAAGATGGTTCCCTGCTCGATCGCCTGGAGAGGCTTGTTGCACTGGCTTTCCTGACAGGAGCCGGCTGTTATCATCATCAGAGGAGCTCAGGACCTACCTCACTGTCACTGAGGAGGGCTGTGGCACCCTTTGCAGGAGCTCTGGTGCTTACCTTGAGCATTGCTTCCTGGTTCCAGTGCAGATCCCTCAGCCTGCTAACACAGATCCTTCATCCCACTGGAGGACTTCCTAGCTTCCACCTCTGACTTTGGGCCCTCCAGGTGCATATTCATGAAACAGGGCTGCATGAGACATTGTTGTCAGCTCTAGGCCCCCAGCTGGACTGGTCAGGGGGCATTGTTATGGGCTTGGGGTCTTCAGCTGGACTCCTGCAGGCCATTACTAGGGGATCCAAGCCCTCAGCTGGATTCTTTGGGTCTTCAGTGTGTGGACAGATTTTATGCACTTTTTTGGTATATGATTCCTTTGGAGACTACTATAAAATAATTCTGTAAATTATGTATATTGTATTGTTTACCCTTGTAAACTCAAAACTACAACACGAAATGAACAGACAGTTCTGAGAAGTACAATGATCAATAAGTACATGAAAAAATGTTCAACATCTTTGGCCACTAGAGAACTGTAAATTAAGACAGTGAGATTTCATCTTAGTCCAGAAAGAATGTCTATCATCAAGAAATCAAACAATAAAGAATGCTGGTGAGGCTCAGCAGAAAAAGGAACTCTTCTGTGTTGTTGATGGGAATGTAAACTATTACAATCACTGTGGAATTTAATATGGGCATTCCTCAAAAAACTAAAAATAGAAATTCCATTGGCTCAGCTATTCCCTTTCTTGGTATCCTCCTGAAAGAGTTATAGACAACATACCGCTGGGATACATGCCTACCCATCTTTATAGTACCACAATTCATAATAAGTAAATCTTGGGAGCAGCCTATATGCTCATATCAGATGACTGGATAAAGAGAATTGGTACAGATATACAACAGAGTGACAATTTGCTATAAAGAGAATACATTGGAATTATTCATAGGAAAGTAGATATACCTTCAGCCCATAATATTAAGTGAAATAAATCAGAAATACAAGTTTAAATATAGTATGCTTTCTCTTATATGAGAAAACCACAATATAAATGATTTAAAGATCAAAATAAAAGACAGAAAATAGGAGACAGGGAGATAGATTTTTTTGCAGATAGAAAGAGGACTAAGGGATGTTGAAGGTGGGATAGGGAAAGTTTTTTTTTTTTTTTTTTTNTTTCTCGGTACCGGGCATTGAACTCAGGACCTTGTGCTTGTCGTGCAAGCACTTATTCTACTGAGCTATCTCCCCGGCCCTGTGAGGGTGGGAAAGGGGAACAGAAAGAATTAGGATATGTCATATACTTGTATCATTTATCCACAATGAATATATTCATTATGTACCACAAACATGTACTAATAAAAATGTCATTATATTAAATATTCAAACCATCAAAATAGCATCTTCAGAACACACTTATATAATGAAAATATCAATATTTGTTCTCAGTTTTTCATGAAACATTACCAAAGCATTGGCATATAGTTTGCTGCCTTATTGGAATTATAACGAAGAAGGAATTAGCCCTGCATTCCCACTTTAGGAAAAAGCATAATTACATTAGCACATTAAAAGGAAAAAGTACCTCAAAGTTGAAAATAGACAAAAGGTTGATCCAATGAGAAAACTGAGCTTTGCAAACTTACTGTTTTCTGTTAGGGTATATTACAATTCTAAAAATAAATAAATAAATAAATAAATAACTTTTTTAGAAACAAATAGCAATTCCAAGTATTTTTCCAATAGCATTTCAAATGAATTTTGTCCTAGAGACATACTTATTAATTACAAAATTAAAATCCAAGGTCTTAAATTTTTATTTAATGATATACTTTCGTCTTTTCTAATGGCTATATCTCTGCCTGATCTCTAATTTTTTTGGTTAGATTTCTTATCACTTGTTTCCTTAGCAATTAATTCAATTTGAATTCTTGTTAATTTTATATTTGTAGGTCTATCACGATTTTCCTGTTTTGAAAATTATGCTTGATGAATGGCACATATTGAGATGGTGAGCAAATTCACTTAGAGATAAATAATTTTTTCATTTTTGAAAATTTAATTCATAATAAATTAAAAGCATGTCATTTGAGCAGTCAACCTACATTAGTCTACATTTTTCAAGAAATGAGTCTTATTTTTTTTTTTTTCCTGTACTGTCCCTTGGGCTTCCCCACCAAGAATATCTAAACAGTATGGTGTCAACAGCTGTTCCCCACAGCAAATACAAGGCCCTTTTTTCGGTTTATACATGTCACTGATTTTCATTCCAGGAAAGCTAGTAGACACGTTAAAACAAACAAACGTGGAAAATGACCAGTTTAAGAAGTCCCCCAAATCCTTCTTCCTATGTCCTTTTGTCTACAGTCCCTAACTTCCTTATGAGGACAGAACAGGAAGTTCTACTGGATCATTTACTTTTCCTTGACCTTTGGAGTCTCCCAAGGTTGTCACTCCATCTCTCACACAGCAGGTATGAACATAATCTTCCTTCTAGCAGAAAGAAGCCCACAATCTATATAAAAGTAGTCCAAGTTGAACGGTGAACATCCCATATGCGAACACTCCACCTGTTCTATACTCACTGCTTCAGGGAGCCTGTCACATCAAGGTCGCTGTCGCAGCGGTGTGGTGGTAGTGTTTCTCACACAGCCATCAGAAAATGAGGGTCTGAATGGCATTCTGGAGAGTACAGAATCTGTCTTTCTCCACTGTTGGAGAATCACCCCTCGCTCACAACCTCGAGACAAAGGATTGTAAATATTGGTTCTTCCCTGCTAAGGAGAAAATTATTGGGAAAATAAACATAAAATAATATGAAAAAATTCTTGCCTCAGCTAATCAGGGCTAGAGATCTGACAAGCACGCAGTCGAACTATGCAAATTTGAGTCATTAAATGATAACAACTAAAAGGCAAAATTATGTCATCATGCTATATTAGATTTTGAGTATATGATTTGAATAGATTTGCTTGGTTTCTTTGCAAGTTAGTAACTTTGAATACAATGGAAGTGACCTTTTTTTTCAAAGGCTAAAAAGCCACTTGCACAGATCTCGCATGGAGTTGCTAACCCACTGTGCTGAATTCCATATATGTCCCGATGAAGCTCAGGGAAACACAAACAGCAAAAGCTCATTCACATTTTTTAGGTTTTCATAAACAAGGATGACAGAGAAAAAGATGAGCTGCTGATGTTTTTCCATTTCATCCTGCGAACATTTCACCCTGGAAATTCTCATGAAGGCTCAGGTCTTTCGGCTTGCCATATTAAGATTGCTTTACAAGGAACGCAGCTCAGCTGGTACTTGGTGCGTTACTTTTGACACTGCAATGTGCACCATGAGGAGAAAGACATATTTCCCCCGGGGCTGAGACAATCCCAAATATGTACCTGCCACAACGACAGCTTCCAGCCTCCAAAAGCCAAATGCCAAATGCCAAGGAAGCATTGCAGACATATTTAGACTACAGCTCACTTGCTCAAACCCAGCACTGTTGGCATAACCTTAGACAATACATGGACTCATCCTCTCACTATTCAAATAGAGCTCTACCAATATTTATTGTTTCTACTAACTGTATTCATAAAATATTCACTTCTAACTATTCCTTTAATCTGTGAACTGTTCCTCATATAAGCAGCTAATACTATCAGCTCCTTGTCCTGAAATGTATGGCTTAGTATATCTAAGAAACATTTCAATCATACCACATGTAGTAAATCAATGCAGTCCCCATGAACATTAAAAAGAGTTGCATAGCAAATAAAAAGTACAGTGATTTTCTGATCTCTGACAAAAACAGCATGTGTTCCACTGTAGTTCAGATTAATACATTTGCAAAACAACAGAATAAAGCCAAAGATAGATAAAAGGGAGGAGTAAACTGTTAGAGGAAGAAGGCAGAGCGTGGAAAAGAACTACGGTGACAGTGTAAAGAGAAACTGGAGTCACAGTTTCTCTGAAGCTTTTGAAAACTACTAACGTAATGGGTTGGAAAAAAAGATTTTGTTCTAATATCAGTAATATTAGAAATAAGACTGAAAACTGAAACACAAACATCTAAGGCATGAGTAGGATATATTACCCAAGCAAGGCAATAAACAATCTGATGTACCACAAAAAACTGAATTAAAATTGACCTGCTTGAGTCTAAGTTTGAGGATCTTAAAACCACTGCATTTGATATTGTTTAACTGGCATACAGCGTAAGTTGATAAATTCATTAAAATCCTTGTAGATTTCTTACATATCAGTTGATAATCAACTCCATTAGACAAACACCAAATTTCTACAGCTTTTCAAAATGAGCCTTTTCTACTTCCCTGTCTTGAAACAGGAATGGAGAATACCTGTAAGAGTGTTGGAAACCTTATTACTTAACAGTAACAATGTGAGTAGGCTTACTTAAAGTCCTTCACAAATTATTCTGTTTGAAATGTTTCATGAGCCAAATCTGGGATATTAACAAAGGATCCTATAGTCCACCCGGATTTTATTTCTTAAATTTTAATTTACTCATTGTTTTTAGAGAATCTGAGTAGAAGAAATGATCTTACTCCAAACCTGTCATGCTCTGGCTTTTTACTCTGAAAGATATTTGTAGCTGATGTCTTGCCTCACATTTTATTAGAAGCATGAAAAAGAAAATCAGGGAGCATTTTGAATGTTCCACCTGGAAATCCTCTTAACTAGATCAGTGAGCGTGGCAGGTACATTTCCTTTCACCACGTTGCTGTGGGTGTTTTTGTTGGCAGGTTCTGCATGGGTGCCTACCTAACCACAGTTCCCTCCCCTGATTTCATTCACATCATCCTCATTTCCTTTTAAGCCTGCATCAAAAGCCTGCTCAAAGCCCTCCCAGCTCTTCTCAGTACTTTGCCTGAAGCTGTGGACTTGCAGTCACAAGTCTCCTCAATGCCGTTCCAGCTTCTTTCCACAAACTCATCCAGAGACACATGTAGGTCTTTGCTATGCTAACATCCTACATCTAGGTACCAAGAACAGATATCTATGGACACATACATAAACTAACACCCAAACTTAGTGGCTTACACAGCAATTGTCCATGAATTTGCAGCTCAGGCTGGGCTTAGGGACATCTTAAATCCACAAGGTATCACCTGTGGTGCCTTGATTGCCAGCTTTAGGATCCACATTCAAGATAACTGACTCATGTGTTTGGTAATTTGGTGCTGTTACATGAAAGTTAGGCCAGAGGAAAAGACCAGAAGCTTTCGATCTTCTCCAAGGAAGCTTCTTCCCAAGTTCCTAATCTTCCTCATAACATGGTAAGTGGTTTCTAAGACCAAGGACCTCAGGAGAATGATATGAAGTGTATGACATCTTTCTTCTCCTAACTTTATAAGTCATGGGTCATGAGTTCTACTACACTTTGCTAATCAAAGCAGCTACAGAAGCCCAACCAGTTGCAAAGGAAAGGGATATAAACTCCAGCTCTTAACAAAGGAATGGCAAAGTATTAGTAGAGTACATGGGACGAGGACAGGAAATATTGTTGGACCCATCTTTGCAAAATACAGTCTTACGGGGTAAGTACAAAATTGCATAGGGAAATAAATACAATAAGATATATTACTTATTACTGATGACAAAACTATGGAAAAGGGTAAGCAGTCCATACTATAGCTCTTGTCTCTCAGATAATATATAAATTGTCTAATGTATGTCTAATGCATCCCAGTTTGTAAATTCTTCTGTTCCTAAAGCAAATATATTCTTGTGACATATGACTAGCCTAAGAAGAGATAAGTCCATTCACTCATTTCTTTGCTTGGAAAAGCCAAATTTTAATAATGAATGAATAACCAAAGATACTGTTAAGTTCCTTTTCTAAATTTCCTTATTAAGTTTTAAAGTGATACATAAAAACATAAATATCTACATATTTATGGGATACTATATGAAATTTCAATGGATGTGCATGTTGTTTAATGCTAAATAAGGTTGTTACATCTATCTATCTCCCCAAATATTTATCATTTATATTGAAAGTCAAAAATCTCACCTTCTAGCTCTCAGAAACACACAGTCCATTACTGGTGTCTATAGTCCCTTTGCTATAGGAGGGCACATCAAGACTTCTGCTATTTAACTGTAACTTAAGATCTGGTGTTTATTGATAGGTTTTAGAGGCAACAGTGATAGTGGCGGCAATGGCGGCGGTGGTGGCGGTGCAGCAGAGAAGCAGAAATGGGCAAGGGGAAAGCCTTTACTAACTCTAAACACACGTAGAGGACCCAGGGCAGGGAGCTGGGCAGATTCTCTAACCTGAGACGGGGAGCCTGAGACTTTAGGGACCTTTGCCGGGGGCGGAGCTTGAGGGGCAGGTTTAGTGACGTATAAGGAGCTGATTGGAGGCTCCCGTGTGTGGGCAGGAAAGGTCAAAGGAAGTTATACCCAGGGCTGGAGTGGGGAAGGAGAAGGAAGTGGTCACTGAGAAGATAAACTGTTGTTTCAGGGCTTCAGCCATATCAGATGACTACCATAATAATTCAGCAATTCATACTAGGGCCATAGCCTATCATTTATATTTCCGCAGTCTTTCCTCATCATTGCCCTGTCAAGTCCCTGCTGTCCGCCACTCTACTCTCAGTTTTCTATGACATCAGCTATTTTTGGCTCCACAGATGGATGAGATCATAAGAAACCTAGGTGAAGTTCTTCTGATAATCGTTTTCATAGACCAGCATATTAAACTGGGAACCCCTTGATGGTTAGAGGAATAACTGTGAAGTCTCACATCTGCAGCTACAAAAACAGATGGCTTGGAAAAAAGTATTTGCTAAATGTGGGAAATTTTTCTAGCCCTGTATCAGGATGCTTTGAAGATACCTAAATGTCCCTTGTTTGAATAAGAAACCAGGAAGCTGGCAGTAGCTACAACTTCTCAGAAGTAACTCTTCTTGCCATAATGAGATGACAAGGTCATGAAACACTGATGCCCACACTTCCTGATTCTCAACCTCTGAGATAGCCATGGTATGTATCATTCCCCGCTACGGCTTATACCTAAAATGCCTCCTAACGCCTCATGTTCAGAAGAGATTGAGCAGATGGACTTATTTATGGATGACTTTAGCCCTTTGTGTGCTGTTAGAAAATGGGGCCTGGCTGCCCATGGAGGGGGTGTTACCTGAGGGCAGCTTCTTGCCTTTCACTCCTCCCTGCGCTCTGTTTCCCAGATTCCACAGGGTGAACAACGGTTCCCCACCTTACTCTTTCACCACGCTGGTTTTGCATTGCAGACAGCTAATTATGGACTACAGCCCCTGGAAGCTGCAAGCCAAATACTCTTGTTCTTTAAGGTCTGGGTGTGGGCTTTCTGTCTCATAAACAGGACAGTGCGCTGGCTGACATATGCTCCCTTAGTAATCTCCGACCAGAACGGTACATTCTTTCTTTTAGCAAGGAGGTGTTCCATAGCGGGGCCTTGAAACTTGTGCTTTGAACTATTTGAAATATTTCACTGTTGAATATTTCACTTTAGATTGTATACCTTTCAGAATTATGTCAAGTTGAAAATCATTTGGCTATCATGCATCAACTAGAGTTTTAATATTCTAAGGAGCAGAACCTCTCAAAATTAAACAACCATAATGCACTCTGGACAGAATATATTTTATCTGTAATGTTTCAATGTTGATAATAAGTCAAACCATTTAATTTGTGGAGTTCATAGTTAAGTTCCAAATTGGATCAACATGTTAGACAGTTTTCTCAACTTTCTAAAGCCCATAACCTACCCACTTACATCTTAAAAGTTCATGTGTTATGTCATTACAAAAGAAGGCCTTTCCAATATTAAAATCATGAAACTGGACAAAAGTGGCACACATACCTTCACACAGGTCCACACGCAGGCATGCACAAACACCGGCTCTTCCTTTGTCCCCTTTACGTTACATTCACTGAGAAGTAGAAAGTGTTTTAAAGAAAAGTGGTCAACAGTCAAGTTTTGCTTTAAAGTAGCTAATCCATCAGTTAGCCAATTGTAAATGTACTGTCAGACTTAAATACAAAACCTGTGGGGGGTTAAGCCTGTTTGGGAAAACCGCTCTGTGAAGCATGAGCAATCACTGTGCCTGTGTACTATTGCCCACATCATTTCTGATAAAGGATTGTTTCCTTCAGGGCTCTTATGTTCCTCCACAAATAATCTGTTAAAATGTATATCCAAGAGTCAAAGAATTTGAGCTATTCCATTCATTTCTCTTTTTATTGCAGGTACTACAAGTAGACTAGACCAAGGGCCGGTAAGATAGCTTAATGGACTAAGCGCCTGCTTAGGCAAGCGCAGAGAGCAGAGTTCGAGCCCCAGCACCACATGCCACGCTGGCCCCACTCCTGGAGCGCAGCGACCAAGACTGGGTGTGGTGGCACATGCATGTAATCCTAGCACTGGGGAGGCTGAAAACAGGAGGATCACTGTAAGTCAGAGCTGCAAAATGAGACCCTGTACCAAACACATATAAAAAAGTAGAATAGACCAAAGGAAGACTCTTACTGACCCCAAAAATGGCTTAGGGTTACATCTGATAAAATGTGATCTTACATTCTACTTTTGGCTTCTTACCCAATTGAAAAATAACAATAAACACTAACCATCAATTATAACAAAGTAAAAATCACTTTTGTGAATGTGACTTAGTGCTAGCCAAATTGGTACATTAACAAATGGAAAAATAAGATCATAAGAAAATTGACTGTTGCCTGCCAAGCGTGATCCTGAGGTGGCTCCCCAATACCAAAAACAAAACAAAAATTCACTTAACAAAATGAACTGTTGCTAGTTCCTTTTACACCACTTTTTTTCATTAAACGTTGGTTGAGTGAATCTAACTGTGGTGAGACTTCAGTATAGGAGAAATAATAGAATCAGGAAAGCTCAGCATTCGTCTTTAAAATGCTTGTCTGTCCCTAAAACTAGAGGGGACCAGGTTGTGTCCAAATTGTAGTAAGATTCAGCCAGGGCAGAGTCAAGTCAGTTGATTCCAATGGTGCTGTTCTGCCGCAGCTTCTTGTGTTCAGAGAGCAGGGGATGGGAGCCCAGGAAATGTTACCAGAGCTCTTCACCCAGGCCCAGCCCAAGGATGCGCAAATGGAAACAGAAAGGAGCCCAGATGTTGTGAGAGAAAGCTGCACTCCACGCAGTGGTGAGGTGTGGCCACGTAGGAAACAGATGCAGCCTGGGAAGGCCTGTCCCCTTCCTGGGTCCACACCTTCAGGATTTTGGTTAATGAAGGATCCCAGCTGAAGGACTGGAGGGCGCTAGTGCATGTAATGGAGCCAGAGAAGAAAAACGCATTGGTAATTCTCTGTAATGAATGACTGTCGGCAAGTCTTAGGACTTGTTTGGGAGACACTCTGTTAGTAGATGAGAGTTTTAGGAGATTGCCATACCTTTGCATGTCATTAAAAATAAAAATATGTGTATCATTATTAATGCAATCCTGTCTGTCCTCACATATTAAAGAGAATGAAGTAAATAAAATTCTACTTGAGCATCTCTATTTGTCATGTATTAATAGGTTAACCATTCAATGCTGTATGATCAAATATACATAAACCAAGACATTCACAGCTTACACCTAACTGATGACCCTGTCATTTCTGTGAAGCGCTCTGTCCAGGCACTGGTTTGTGACAAATGTTTGTGAATCAGTTCCAAAGATTCTGCTTTCCAATACACTGCAAGGGTTTTTTTGTTATTTTTTCTTTCTACATTGGGAATAAAGAAATAATAAAAGGAATTATTTTAAATGTCCTGCAAGGAAACCATGAATCATCTGAACATGTGTTTACTAAACAACTCAAGAGCAGGAATAACAAATCACAGTGTGACACAGGTGTATGTGTTTTTAATATTCAGTTCCTTCCCCTCAGGAACGTTAAGTTCCTTTACATATCACACTGGGAACAAATTCCGTGCCCACGAGCTTCTCTCCTCTTCAGGCAGCACTTTTAAAGTTAATTCTTTCCTTTTCAGGTGTCAGTCCTACTTTCAGCTGACTGACTCTGAGGTACTCACCCTTGCAGCTTCTCAATGTCTGCTTCACACAGGAGGAGCACTTCCACAAGCTGCCATCAATGGCCAAACAGTCCCAGTCCTTTGTTTCTGCCGCTGTCATAGCGGCCACACAGCCCTCTCCCAACCACTGAGTGTTTTTCTGTTGCCTTAGGTTTCTGTTGCCCTGTGTGAATCACGTTTCCATTGCTAGGCACAGTACTCAAGCCCCACAATGTAAAGGTGTGACTTGTTTCGCAGGCTCCAAAGATTTAGTCCGTGCTCTGCCGGCTCCAGGGTAGAAATTTGAAGGCGGAAGGAATAAAGCTGCTTACCTGTGAAGGCCAGGAAGCAGGGCAGGGAACAGCACCAGAGGGAAGGGCGAGAGACCAGACCCAGCGCCAGGCTCCACCAGCCTTGCACACGTCCAGCAACGTGCTGCACAACCTGCAGGGCAGATCCGACCCGCAGGGCAGATCCCAAGCCAATTAAGCTGGTTCTCCCCACAACCACCAGTTCCCCGTGGTCTCCCTCCCAACTGTGCATTATTGTTCTTCAGTTTGAACTTGGTCATAAAGTTGTGTAGAAGGGGCGTTCCAGAGCTTTCAGGGTCGAGCTTGCAGATTGTAGCCCTTTTATAGCTTAACACATTCCTCCCTTTCAAGCATCTGGCAGGCAGGTAGGTATTAAGACTTACTATTCTAAGTCATCGCTACTGAAGTATTCATGGCGAAGCACCACCAAACTTACCTGGAAGCCTCTAGAAAGGCAAAAATTGGCACCCATTTTTCGAAATAATGTGAAGTGTTTTTATAATATGCACACTGAGAAAAACCAACTAATTATTACATCTCCAGTTATTAACTGCTAGCTGCTCTTTGGGTGAATCAAATACCAAAACAGTACATTAAAGTTGCTTAAGCAAAAAGCCTTGGCTGAAATAACACAGCAGCAGGACGCTCTCTGATCCTGCGGGGCTGCAGATGCCAGGATCCAGGGGCAGGATGCGTCAGACACGCCCAGGCCTACCTGAGGGGCTCAGCTTCTGTGGTCGAAGATGAAGCTGTACAGACCCCGAAGAGCTCCCCAACACCCTGAAATTAAAAAGGTCACTTCATGTTTTAAGCTAAAGGGAGCAGATCTTTTAGCTGGTGTGGTAGTTGGGATGCTTGGAGTAGTTTTCTGGTTAGCCAGGAAACACTTTGGTTTTTCTTTCAGTTCTGATTGAAAACCATATACTAATGCGCTTTTTCTTATCACCACAGGGCATGTAACTCTCTTCATTGGAGATTTCTCAGTACTTTGAGATCAAGAATTGTACCCACTGGGGCTGCTTTTCAGGAATACAGATACTGACACAGTAATGGGGCTGGGTGCAGCTTTGAACGTGTGGCAGAGCACATGCCCTGGAATTGTCCTTCTTATGTAAATGGAAAATTCTTTGTGTTAAAAAAAAATGGATCTATAAATCAGGACTCTGACTTGCCCAATCGTATGAAGAAAATTTGAAACCAAGTAATATCCAACCTTTGTACGGCGGCAGAATTAAGGGCCTTCACCTTTCCCTTTTATTACTTCAAAAACTAATAAGGATGGAGAATGTAGGTATGGATCTGCACACTGCTATTTGGTAGTCTGCATCTAGGGCTGAACTTAACAGTCTCGTCTACCTGTGTGCTACCTCAGCCCATCGCTGCGTCCATCAGGCTCACAACCAAACCTGGAGCTCTGGAGACACTACTGTCACCATCCCAGTAAGCAAAGTAGTTCAATGTTCACAAAAAATTTTAGTCTCCTTTGGGGTATCTGAAAAGATAATACTGAGGGAAACGGACCAATATTTATTTGATTTGCATATTTATATTTGAGCATGTTTCTAACTTACTATTGAGCATACTCCTATTCTGTCCAGAAACTGTTCCATGTGGGTAAAAATATCAGTTGTAGGAAAAAGAAAAGACGAGTAACAAAAACTAAACAGAATAGCTAAATACATCTTTATACATTTAGAATGTGGTAAGAATAAGTGATAATTAAGTTTCCAGTATTTGCACATTGTTCTAATAGTCACGCCACAAAACCTAGACCTTCAGCTTTTTAAGATAGAACACTTCCTCTTCCTGCTTCCTACAATAACTGGCATTTCTTCCTCTCCAGGAAAGGAAAAGCAGCTGTGGCTTCATGCTGCTCGATTCTCCTGCGGGCACCACACTCTCGGTGGCGCAGGCAGGGCAGCTTGGCGTAGGAGTCGCCAGGCTGCCTTCCCCTCCTTGCTGTCCTCCAGCTCACTCTGGACTGTCTCTAAGCACAGTGAGATGGCCAGCTGAGCAAACATTCTGCACTCACACACTAAATGTTTCCAAAATGCAGCTGAACATTGAGAGACACAGTATGTTGTTCACCTATGAAAAACTTCCCATTGTCTACAGTGTATCATTTAATGCCTCAAAATCACCATTTTAAGACTTTCTTTGTACTACACCTTTTTGGTTTATAAGCCCTCAGCATAACATGCACAAGTTGGGAACAGGGAGATAGCTCAGTGGAGTAAGTGCTTGCCTGGCAAGCACAAGGTCCTGACTTCCATCCCTGGTACTAGCAAAAATAAAAATAAAACATAAAAAAAAAAAAATAACATGCACAAGCTAGGGACAACTTGCATCTTTCTTTCACCATGTACACAGTAATTAAAATACTCATTTATTTTCTAATCTTTAAAACTTTACTCAACCCACAGCTCCTCGATAAGAACTTCTCTGACCATCCCTAGGTATACTCTCTCACGTTCTTTTAAAAATTTGATCCTCCTAAGGTTACCCCAAAATAAAAGGTCTCATTTTTCCATCTACTTTTATGCATAGCATGGTAGCTTGAACAAAAAAGCTTTCAAATGTTCCCTAAGTACACAAAGGTTTGAGAAGAGCAAAGATAAAACTCTAAGTGTTGGGCCTTGTTTTATTTGTATACTCTATGACTTGCCCTTTTTATCACCACTGTTCTATATCTAGCTTTGATTATCAAATTTTGAGACTCTTACACAGGAAGGAACACAACGTGGCTAAAAAACTGAATAGCTGTTAAGGGGTCAATGTTTATAGCATTATTAAGGTGGGGTTTACATGTTTATCACTGTTGTTAGAATCAACCAGTGAAGTTGCTGAATAATTCGACAAAGACTAATACATTCCTTACAGCTAACAGTGCCCTTTATTTTATTTGTCCTCAGGTGGGAATCATTAGAACCACAGAGCAAGACGCACCCAAGTAGCCTTCTCCAGGTGGTGCACAATGAACTACATTTATTGAACGCACCGGAGAAGTTTCTCTAGGAAACCTACCATGTTGTGTGCTGCAATCACGTCAGGCTTTGTTACTCACCAAATCTAATCCAAATTCCTCAAGTTCAAGAAAAAAGTTCAAGAAAAAGTTCAACAATATTTAGGCAAAATAAATACTTTATTGTTTTAATTTTTTTAGAAATCAGCCTTTGTGTGACATTTTAAACATTTATAAACCTTTGAGATATTGTTTCAAAAGTGTTAACATCTCAACCATTTTTGATTAAAATGTCACACCCAAAGAAACATAATAGGAACCGAAAATTATAAAAGCTAAAAGAATATTGAAAAAAAAGGTTACTTTACACATTTAACACACCTAAAGCCAAACAGAAACCATTTTATTTTCGTTCATAAAAAGTTTTGACCAATTAAAAATGAATTAAAATCATTTGCCCATGAGGAGAACAAATCTAAATTAATTCCACTTTGAAAAAAGCAAAGCCAGCTTATCCATATCTATGCCTCCAGGTCACAGGCCCCATTATCGTGACAATGTTCTATTTAGTCTACAAGACAAGAGAAACATCTCCTTAAAATAAGAAGTCTGGACAATACAGAAAAGTACATAGTGTTTAACATAAGGCACATTTTTCAAAAGAAAAACACTACATAAGCTATGATAAAATTACATTTATGTGGGTAAAGGAGCAAGGCTTACAGTGTAAGAACATTAAGTAGTTGTAGGTAACCTCATGGAATTCTACCCTACTGCTATTAGTAGCCTCCTCAAGAATTAAGAGCAATTTTTACAACAGAACAGTTCGTCTTCTTGGAAGTGACACTAATCAACAGCAGCGGAGGGAAAATCAATGATTGCTTCAAGCTCTCAAAACATGAATCAGTTATTGCACAGTAAACACCTCATAGAGGTCAGTGTTGTAAGAAGCTAGTTTGAAGCAATATGTTATTTATAAGTTGGTTATGTCTAGCAATCTTCAAGTTTTATAATTAATTCTACATAGGGAATCAGTTGGAAAATATGGACATATGAATAAATATTAGGCTTTCCAAACCGCTACAATTTTGGTAGTTGAGAGAAGAAATATGAAAGTGCCTAGGTTTCCATATATATTTTTTTAAAAGATAGCAACAGAAAAATTACACACTGTACACTGTATACAGCAGCTCAATTCTGCTGAAAGTAGCTTCTGAAAGACACATAACCCCGCCAGTGTGTGTCGCCAAGGACTCCGACGGCATTGCTGACAAGACCCAGGGCAATCTGAAAGGGAGAGGGCAGCATTAACCCACTTTCAAACAGTACTGCTAACAAGGCTATAAAAGGGAGTCATGTTACCTCTGGTATATGTAAGAAAAACATGTAACATTATGACTTTAATCCATTTTACTTATTAGGCTCTCAGAAAATCATAAATAGTGCACATGTAGAAACATGATTTTTCTTTGGTTGCTACACATTTTTTCAAAGTAGGTTTAAATTTTGAGACACTGCAGATTGAGCCCAGTCTACATTTGAACTGCACAACCAGTCCTACCCCTTGTTTTCAAAAATAGACCCTATTGTTTTATGAAAGTTAGCAAAATATTTCTCCATTTTGATGGCTGAAATTACATACATACTTTTCAAGTTAAAATTTTGTTTCTAATATTATACTGAATAGCTGCTGTTAGTGCTACAAGCACTGCCTTTTGGGTACGTTATTCTGTTCTGCATCCACCAAGTATTATTATTAATATACAATTTATAAAATGTTATTACAACTATCAGTAAAGTAGAATTCATTTTCATAGTTAACATGAAGTTTTTTTATAAATTATGATTGGAAATGGATTTTGATTATATTTAAGATAAAAATAATTAGGAAAATTGCATTTAAGATTAATTCTCAAAATCTTGTCCCACAGATTGTATATCTGAAACACAGTCTCAGCCAGTGTATAAGAAATAACAGCCAACTCTGAAAGCCGAATACCAGGATTGATCTGCTATTTCCTCCACGGTAACGCCGTGGAGTAACTACGTGACTGGCTCCCACGTCAGCAAGGGGCTGCGTGAGTGTCTCGTACTGCAGATTAACATCATATACATTGCAAAAATAAAGATTTAACTAGAGAAACAGAAGTGTGTGCTAAGGAAACAAGGAACTGAAAGGCAAGCGGCACTGGGTGCGTGGTGCACACCTGTGATCCCAGGATGAGGGAGGCTGAGGCAGAGGATGGCAAGTTCAGGGCCAGCCAGGCTACACAGCAAGATCTTATCTAAACAATAACAAAAAATCAAGATAAAAAAGAGCTAATTTAGATAAAACTCAACAAGTAAATTAAAAGTATTTACCTAAACATTCTACTTAATGACTGTCTTGCTTAGAACTTGATGTTTTACTTGAAGACACTGCTGCCAAAAGTCCACTTACAATTTCCCGTCTGATCTCGCCAACAATAGACTCTTTAATCTGTAATGGAAAAAGAAAAAATTAAACATTTAACAATATGAGTGACATTCATTCTTTTCTGTTTTCAGAAAAGCATAAACACCATTTAATTCCTTGAATCTGTTAGACGCTGTGAAAACTACAACCCCTGTGAACCTCCCTGGGACCACAGCGAGGCCATAGTAATCAAGCCCACCATCCTCAAACCTGGACCAGCTCTCTGTCTGGTCCAGGGTAACTTAGCATCTAACACAGACAAAACATCACAATGGAAACATTATTTCACAGATTTAAAGGACTTCTAGTAAATGATTTCCTGAAACAAAGTCACCTGAAGAACTGACACAGGTTAGGTTCACGCCGAGACCTCTCACTAATGTCTGCCAGCATGCAGGAGGCAACAGGCAGCGCACGACCTACATGAACCGAGCGCCAAGCGTCTAGGGAAGTGATACATTGCTCAAGTAAGCACATTTTAAATAGAAAGAATGAATTATTTAGTAAAGTTGACTTTAAAACACGAAGCGCATCTTCAAACCACCTAAGATGGAAAGAGATCATTTCATCATGTCTGTCACCTGTCTTTGGCTTCAGCTAAGGAGATCATTTCATTCTGTTGCTGGGAAGGGGAAGCAGACCTAGACGTGACAATTACATCACAAATGTCTTCCCCAGATGTCTAAATGCCACTCACGCCAATCCCCTCCTTTCCTCTCTAATGGTATATTATCGCCTCCAAACAGCCCTTTGAGGAGGCTTTAAATGTGTGTTTCCTGAAGTAAGTGGATAATGCCTTCCCAAATTAGCACTTGAGACACAGTCAGCTTGCTTTTAAAATTTCTACACATCCAGTTTCCTGTCAGCCTCAGTTATTTCCTAAAATGTTTCCAAGCAGACCCCAACACATCTTAACTGAAGTCTTTCCAAGAATGGCTCTGTATTAATTGGTAGTAGAAAACTGGTACACAAGGAATAGACTTCTACAGTTACTCATAAACAAAATGTTCTTCAGTTACCAACCAAATGCACTGTCATATATTTAAATGAGTATAATCTTTTCATTTTATTTATCAATATTTTAAAACTTTAAAAATAGCATCAAAAGTTTCTGAAGTTCACTGCACTTTAGATTCATTTTTTTAAAAATACACAAAATATATGCTGATATAAACATGTCTTCTCCAGATGTCTAAACGCCACTCACGCCAATCCTCTCCTTTCCTCTCTGATGGTGTATTATCGCCAGACTATCCTGGCCACAGTACATGAGCACAAATACAGTGTATGAAAACAAACAACTGCAAATTTAAGTTTACAAGACCATGAACAGTATTCTTGCTAGTCCTGTGTCAACAAAATCTGACAATTTTATATTTCATTATTCAAGAAATTAGCTGGGCATGCTGGCTACATCTACAGTCCAGTGGAGACTGGGAAGGGTGTGGCAGCCACTTCAGGGAAGGCACCAGGTATTGCTGATCATGTATCTCAGTGTAAATCAAGTGCTTAATAAACATTTGAAAGAAATACATAAACATATGTGTGTATACAGAGACAGAGAGAGAGAGAGAGAGAGAGAGAAAAGAAAGAAAAAAGAAATCACAAAAGAAAGAAGAGGGGGAGACAGGGAATGAAAGAAGGATGGAGGGATGGGGGAAGACAGAAAGAAATAGAAGATAATAGGAACAAAAATACAAAAGTTAAAATAATTCCCTAAATTATTCTCTTCAAAATGTCTTAAGATATGTTAATTTATTTCATTTATACTGCTAGGTTTTGTTCACTAGAAAGTTTCGTCCTTTTGTTTGTTGCATCTTTCTAAGTCTTTGTCTAGAAACTGTACTCCGAGCAACATTTTGGTCACTCTTTTAAGATCATAATACACAGTATATTAACTATTGTTATTCTCTGTTATGAAATTTCACAGAATCTTTTTACATTTTTCTATAAGTTATATTACATTACAATTAAATGATTCTATAGGAAAAGGGTTTTAATGAGACAGAGCATGAACATGACAGACAATATCAGACCCAAAAAAAGAAGGTAGAAAGCCAAGTCCCTGCAGGGAACTAGCACTACAAAGGATAAAACACCTTCAGTGATGCTAGGATATGCGTGTAGCTCCCAAGTCTCCCCAGCCACCGAGGCTGGCAGGATCAGGAGTGAGAAAACCCCCAGGATGGATGAGACAGCGCTTCTGAACAGATTCCCGCAGAAGGTACGGCTGAGGGAGCGCTGCGGTACGTGGGGGCCATGTCTGGCTCACGCTGCTCCCAAGTGCCGCCATGTGCAGCCACTCCACAACAAAGAATGTGGAAGATTTCCTCGAACACAAGGGAAACTGTGTTTCCTCTGAGCTACACACTTAAATCATGCCAGATGCACTGTGGTGGAATTGTGGAAGGCATAAACCAAGTCTAGCAGCTTCAATAAACATGGAACAGCTTTCTAAACACAGGGCCGTCCATGTTTACTCTTTGACATTCAGGGCTGCCACGTCTGCTTCTGTGGGCACGTGTTCATTCATCCTATAAAGCCAGCTTTTTATTTATGCATATGTATACATTTTAAAAATAACTACAGACAGTTTCAGGCTACTGGTCACATACATCATCGATGACTTGGGTAAATTCTAAGGGAGCATACTTTACAACACACACAATCTGGGCAGAGAGGGGTGGTACCTTTAATCTGCCAAAAGCTCAGTTACCCAATGAAAATATTAGATATCTGTTTGAAAGCCCTCTGTTCCAAAGTTCTCTTCCACAGAGGAATTCTACTGCACTAGCACACTATAAACAACAAACATGCTCTTGGAACTCTCACGCCTGGTGCCATGAGAGAACCCAAGGACTGGCAGACAGCTGTGTTCACGCTCCCTGAGTGAAATAAGAAAACTTCCCTGAAAATGCTTGTCTCACCTGCTAAGTCCTCATCCGCAGAGCTGTTCACTCTGAGTTAAATCCTACTTTCTTGACTAGTAGCTTTGCTAATGGGGTCAGGGGCTCAGGACTCACTGGAAAGACAGACTAACTTTCCTGGTAGCTGATACAACCAGCTTAAAAAGTTGAACATAGTAATACATGTATTTAAGTAAGATCAGCAAGGGGAAATTAACAAAATGAAGGCTAATCTGTTCTAAATATTTTATAAACAAACTTTAACAGAAAACCACTGTAACTGAACTAAGACATTATTACTACCAATAAGTTTTTATAATCACAGAACTCCAGTATTGGATCAACTGATCAGGTAGTGTGTGCTTTTAAAATACCTCAGTTTGTTTCTTCAGTACATCAGTATTTCTGATGCCTTGCTTGACCACCTCAGCACTGTGCTTGGCGAGCCTTTCTCTGCAATCGGCAAGAGTAAATGTTAAGCCTCACTTCCTCTAAAATATGCCAAATATCAAACAGAGTGGTTGCTAATTAACAGGCTTAGTAATGAATTCTGAGAAATTCTCCATGCATCTGCCCTGCTGTACATGCCAGCCTAAATGTCTGCAGTATAAAACGCTTCCTAGCGAACAGGAGGTTCGTACCAAAGGCTAAGTCATTCTCCAGGACCACGCGGCATAATGGGCCAAGGAACAACCAGCTTTTTCTGTGTGCTGTACTGGGCCAAGAATCAAGGTTCTGCTCTAAAATGGGTGCTTTATTCCTAGGACATTGCTTCCAGTGCATATCAAGCCATTACAACTCTGAACACGGGACTCACGTGTGCATCAGTAAGCAGCATAAAAAGTTTTTGAGAGCCTTTCAAGTCGAAGCAGGTTGAGGGAACAAAATTCTCACGTTTCTGAAAGTTACCTTGCAACCTACTTTCTCAACAAATGTAGCAAAGTATATAACTGGCTCTTTGATTTGAAGGACACACACAAGCATAGGCCTTTCTAACTGAGGAAGCTCTGTAGCTTGCTGAACACCAGTCAACAGGCAAAATACTAACATCTGCAGGATAAATAAGTGTGCACAATGAATCCCGCTGATACTTCTAGTTGGTACATCTATGTGATGAAAACAGAATGTGCACTTCATGCTTACAAATGTGTAACTTCGTCTACCGGAATCTTGAGGCCAACACATTTAACTGTTTTCAGCTGAACCTAGAAACAGAGCTAGCAAAATGTACATAAGAGACCCTACCAGTTAGCTCAGTTCTCCGCCATGAGCCTCTTCTTCACAGCTGGCACAAAAACTTATGGCAGATTCACATCACCACCCTTCCTCTGCCTGACCATAATTCACAAGCTGTGACACTCCAAAGTGCAATGCCATAAGCAAATTTCAGGGTTTTTTTTAAAGGTGATAAAGCACATTTATTGTAGTACTTGTGTACTTCTTATCCACTTAAAATGTGTAAGCCTGTGCCAGTGCTTGATGTGCTTCCAGTGGTGTAATCAGTCAGCACGGTATTTGTAATGCCACTGAAGTTCTGAGCGCTAATGCTATTTTCCCAGTAAGACCCATGAAGCAGATGAGTCTGCGCAGCCCAGATTTTCAGGAACATACACATCATCTTGCGTTCACAGCAAAACTGACTGCATTTACTTCTTTTTCTGGCAGTACTGGGAATCAAACTAAGGCCTTGCACATGCTAAGCAAGTAGTATACTCCACCACTGAGCTACACTCCAAACCTTTATTACTCATGTAACTCTCAAGCTACTGTCATGCAACTATAAATAATGACCCCTGATATTCACAAACTAATCTCAGGACCCAGACCAATGGCTGAAGTAAGGGAAGATTTTTGGTCTGCTACCAACATTCTTGGCCTATAACCCCTGGACCTCCTTTGTTAAGCTATGGATTGGTTCTAGAATCAATCTTGGTCTGTATTGCTAATTATACTGGATACACAGTTCAAAACCTGAAAAACACACTGATTTCTCTGGCTCACTCTGACCTTTTCTATGCCTAAATACTTTTTCTAGAATATTCTCTCAGAGAATGAGAGTCTGAATGCTTGGGACCAGAAATGTGAGAGTCATAACTTTTCAGATTTCTAGAACATTTAAAAAGCTTCAAAGTTTGAGCAGCCTTCATCTGAGAATCTAGAATATAAATGGGGAGGGGAGGCATGGAAAGACCCCGGGTTTGATCCCCAGCACCATGGGAATAGGGGGCAGGTGGTGGTGGTGTTATAGTCAGAAGGTCAGAAATGATCTGAAACCTCAAAACCTTTTGAAGCCCTGATAAATTTTTCAATTGTCTATCTCCTTAGTGTCCATGACTGTGTCCTGCATGCATTTTTCTTTCACTCTGCATAGAGGATAATCAGACACTTACAATGAAGTGGTTTTCTCCAGGGGACGTGAGATTGCTAGAGACTAAATACAGCCCCTCCCCCATGCTAAGCCCAGGCGCTGTACTTGAGGTATATCCTGAGCCTCTGAAGTGATTTTTTAAATGTAATGGAAAGAATGAAAGATCCCTTTTTATTTTTAATACAGGATCTCACTATGTAGTTCAGGCTGGCCTTAAATTCATGGTAATCCTGCTCAGCCTGCTGAGTGCACAATTTGTGTACTCCCAAGCCTGGCTTGAAAGGCCTTTATTAGTGGTTTTAGTACCTTTTGCTGAGAATCCATGCATTATTTTGATTCTTCTTTGCTATTTTTTAGATTTCTTATGATAAAAAAACAGGATGCAAAGAAATACGTAGAATTTTTTTTTCTTTTTATGTATTTAGTACAGGGTCTACAGGGTCTCACTACACAGATCAGACTCACAGTGACCCTCCTATTTTCAGCCTCCCAAGTGCTGGGATTACAGGTGTGCGCCACCATGCCCAGTCTCATTCACCATCTCAGTGTGCCCCAGGGGTGGGGCTGGCACAGCAGGCCAGAGATGGAGCCCCAGTCCCTCCATCTGCCTAAGCAGGTGCTTTAATCCGCTGAGCTATCTGGCCAGCCCTTATGTAGAAATTTTATGCCATGCACTAGACTGGTTTTCACTAAAGGACACTGTAAAATGAGAAGCAAAGAGGGAATTAAACATCACAGGAGTGATGTTTAATTTAAGTCTCTGGAGGTCTCTCAGCCTTGTGATACACACTGTTCCTCATTAACTGAATTCAGGGGAAAAACCATTATCAGACAAAGCATCTTGATTCCCCCCCAACTGCTGACTGACCCCTTCACATTTTGTAGCCCCTGGATAACTGAGAGCTATGGTGAACGCTTCAGATGCTCTTGCTGTCCCCAAACAGGGGACAACTTCTTTCATACTGTATATTCAATCTCTGAACTCGAAATTTCCATCCTTCTCCACCCACCTAATCAAATAGATCAAGTTCTTTATACTTCATATAATCATTACACCATTTCTTATGTCAACTGAAATGATAAAATAACACCTAGCAAAGGTGTAAATTATAGTCGCTTACTTGTTGGAAACAAGAGACCCAGAGAGACTGTCAAAATTTGATCTCCTGCAAAACACAAAATCCTTTTCACCAGTGTAAATAAGAAAAAAGCCATGACTTTACTCCAATGTCACAAACCTGCACAATACCATTCCACATATACCTTCACTGACATGAACAAGATAAATGGGAAAGTGAATTTGAAAGCTCCCTGAAAATGACTGTGGTGATCGGGACAACCTTATGAATGGCCAACGCTCCTGCTTAGCCCCATTTCTGCACAAGCAACGTAGGCAGAGACTGGACTTACCTCCCGAATGACCTGCTGCAACTCATCCTGCTCCACATTTCTCTCCATTTCCTCAGCAGCCGGCATCACGGGGAGTTTCCCACACTCTTCTTCCACATCAGAGTTAGGTCCTACAGCCCGTACGCCTTCCTCAGCCGCACCAGCTTCCTCAGAACTTTCCAGCTCTGGAGGCGTCTGCACAGAGCCTGTTCTGGAAGGAGCAGTTGGCGTCAGGGCCACCGATGCCCGGAACACTTTCTTTCTTGCCACTGCCGGGCCTTTGCGTCTGCTCCCAGCCTGCGCCGGGGGCACTGCAGTTCTGCTGGCGCGATGAGAGGGGCTAGAACACACGGATGACGACTCCGACGTGGCTTGGGAGAAAATGGACTCTGAGCTTTCTCCAGGAGGAATTTCAAATCCCATCTCTCCAAGTCCCAGACCCAATTCCGACTTCAGGTAGGACTGTTCCCGTATCAGTTCTGTGACCTGAAGATGAGAAAAACTTGTTCTTCTCCTTGAAATTAAGACTGACAGTTATAGTGGAGGTCAAACTCCTAGCTACGAGTACAGCCAAAAATCACAGAATTTGTAAGACATACTTGTATTTCATTTACTTAGTAACTATTTAACTTCATTTTCAAATTCACCAGGTTTAAATTCACAGTAAGTTCAAGCAATAAAAAGGATAACTAGAACATGGTGAGGTGAAATGCTATTTATTACCATGCAGGTATCCAAATTACTCAGAATAAAGAGAAGGAACAAAATAATTACAATATTTTGCCCTCAAATGAATCTCATTTTGCCTAAAATATAATAAAAATTAAAGTTTTGTTGAAAAAGTCCTCACCTAAAAGACAGCAAGGAGAAGAGCTAGGAAACATGACAGGGGCAAGCCACACAGTTATATGTAGAAGATGGG
>NDGM011126294.1:0-11904 GCA_002564305.1 Octomys mimax
GGGCCAGGGAGATGGCTCAGTAGAATAAGCGCTTGCCTGGCAAGCTCAAGGGCCTGAGTTCAAGCCCCAGTTTGGAAAAAAAAAAAAAATAGACTACATAAAGTAATGACACTTCCCTATAAGGTTGAATTAATGAACACATATAAAATATTCAGTAGACTTGCCACCTATTAAAAACTAAAAAAGACCAATGCAAATCTATGAGGCATTTTTAAACAATATCTTGAATCTCTTTTCTTTAGAACATTTAAACCACATTTGTCATGTAGTACTACTCTGTTATCTGAGCCTAGATTTATACAGAGGTTAATGCAATATAAAAACCCATAATTTGATCACATAATTCACATTTTCTTTGTGTGAACTATCAAAATACTTATAACTAATAATTTTATTGTGAAAAAATAAAATTAGTACCAAAGATCACTCACAAATCTAGCCCTCACACGCATTTATTTTGGTATTTATGATCCCATTTTACTCTTTATCGTGTATATTTTCCATAATTCTGTCAACATTTTTTGAATTTTATCTTTTGTCACTCAAAATTATTATGATAATTCAAATTTCCTATACAGCATGATTGATACCTTAAAACATATTTTCAAGCTGAAAAGGGTGTTCTCACTTGGATTCCCAGCCCTCTAGGAGACTGAGGTAGCAGGATGAGATTTTCCAGTCAGCCTGGGCAACTAGGAATTTAGTAAAACAATCTCTCCAAATAAAAATAAGAAAGGATTACAGATATAGCTCAGTGAGAAGGCCCAGGGTTCAATTATCGTACTACAATTAAAACCTAACAACTACATTCAATCACCTTGATGTGTCTTAATTTTGGGGCATTCAGATTATTTCAAATATTTCAAGATGAGCATCTTTTTGGAAGAAAAAGAAGAGATCATAATGAGTTATTTTATTTAAATGCCTGCTGAGGTAAATTACCTCAGGAAGACTACTGGTTTAAAGGACATTTGAGTACTGGTCTGTAAGGTATGTATTCAATTATGCACCACTATGAAACTTCTTTTCTCAACAAATTCCTTGTTATATTATTAATAAGATAATAAAATACACTCATTGATCATTTTCTATGTCCCAGATACTACTCTTAGCGTTTTTACATGTATCATTTCATTCAGTTCTGACAAGAACCCTATGAGGCAAGTACTATTTTTATTAGCCCCATTTTATACTTTAGGAAATTAAAGTTTAGAGAGATTGTCCTACATTAAGCAGCTCTTAAGCCATAGAAGCAGAGCTTTACAACTCTGTGAGTCTAGCATTTGAGCAATTTACTTTCCTGCTTATCTTACATCTATCTATCTATCTATAAGTATTTTTTCAAATACTGTATATTTTAGAGACATTATAATTCATGGTATAATTTATTTATCTATGGAAATAGTGATTTTTTAAAAAGTCTAAGAAATAAACATTTTTAATCATTATTAACAATCTATACATTGAGTTTTCAATTGAATAATGTTATGTTACATGTGAATAACTTACAATTACTAAAAAATGACAGATCTTGTAATCTACCAATGGAAAATAAGAGGCAACTATCAAAGCTATTTTATAGTGAATATTTGAATTCCTATTTCCATAGAATCCTAAAAAAGACATTTCTAAATGTTTATTGTTAGAAACTTTATATTCAACATTATGAATAGAGCATGGAAATGACATCTCTATATTGTAACAGAAATGCATGTAAAGTTGATTATATTCTTAACATTTTACAATTAGGATGATCACATATTTTATCAATTAGATCAGAAAGAACATGTTTGAGAGCAAAAAGAGATAATGGTAATAAGTCAAACATTATCCCAGGCAAATGGAGCATATGGTCATGCCACTTGAATAATAGTTCCATTATTCATTCACTGACTAAAATCTTTGGGAGAACTCCTATGTAATTTAAAGGGTGAAGTGTGGAATTCTAGGTACAAGAGAAAAATTGATAATTAAGACTCTAGATTGTCATCTAATTTTATTACTTATTACCACTTCTGAACTTCAGTTTCTTCCTACATTGAAAAAGGAAGAGACAGAAGTAATACTTTCCATCTCTTAGTGATGTGACAATAAATAAGTGAGAAAAGGCACATGGCAATTCAGTATATATTGAAAAGTAATTCTACAAATCCTACCCAGAGCCATACCTGGGACATATGCTATCTTAATTTCTAAATGAAAACAAATTATACAAACATTGAAAATATAGAAATGCATTTCTATACATGATTTTATTAGGTCTTTCAAAATATGTGTTGTATATATAAAATATATGTTATAGATTTTTTATAACTCTACTTAGTTACCTAAGAAAATATATCAAATTTACTTAAAAGTTAAAACTTGAAGGAAAATTTTTAAAAAGTAAATACAAAATAAAAGTCTATTAGTGTGAATTATATATTTGAAAATTACAATGAAAAGCAATTTTCATAAAAGTACTTTATTTAAGAATTAGAGAGAAATGCTCCAGATATTAATAGGTTTGAGAATTTTGGCTTCCAAACTGAATTAATTTTTTGAATTTTATGAGAAAAAAGCTCTTCTATGAGTCGATCAAAACTATGTTCAGTTTCCATCATTATTCATAATTGAAATTATTTTCTAAAACACCCCACAATGGGCTGCCACTGTAGAAAGTGTCCAGATAAACTGGAATTTAAGTGGATAGCCACCCGCTGTCAGCTGGGAACTCAGAAATGCCCTTTCTCAAAACATTTGTTTTCCTCAATACAGGACTAGATTTGTTTTCAAACTCCTTTACCAGAATCATTGAAAGGAGACAGGAGGAATATTATCAAGGCAGACCAGGACTGCATCTCAAAGCAAGCAAGCCTGCAGCAATGCACTGGCATCATGCCAGAGAGGGAAGCATTTTAGCAAATGAAACAGTGTCATGGTTAACTATAAAGTATTTGATTCCTTTGTCAACATAATCAAGACTAAAAATTAAGTTATGTCTTAAAAATTTACTTAACTTACAACATTACATATATAAAGAACTATAAGGAGGCTTATAACCTCTTTTGTGCATATCTTTTTTAAAGTTTTTTTAAAATCTTATTTATTTATTTATTTTTTTACAGGGTCTCACTACACAGCTCGAACTCATAGTGATCCTCTTGTCTCAGCCTGCCCAGTGCTGGGATTACAGGTGTACATCACCATGCCTGGTTTCAGTGAACACCACAGCAGGTGTGCAGTACTGGGGATTGAACCCAGGCCCTTGCGCTTCCCAGGCAGGCACTTAGACTGCTGAGCTATCTGCCCATCCCTGACCATATTTTCTAAGTGAACTCTTTTTATTATTACCTAATTCTACTCCAAGGCAGATTAATCTAGATGACAGTCATTGTTTTACTTTATCTTTAGATATGATAGCATAGTTTGCAAGTGACAATGGTTTTGGTACTCCAATGCTGCTTTAGTTCTGAAAACCAAAAGAATTCATTTTAAAAGCCAAATTCAACAAGACTAATTTGCTCATTTGAAAGAAGCAAAGATATTTATTTTCTCATTGTAAATATATCTGCATACTGTGGTCAAAGGTTGGGTATCTTACTTTTTCTCTATTTAAATATATAGAACTCGGATATTTCCTCTTAGCTTTTTGCTGAACAAATGAATGTAGAAATCATTTGAGCTAAATTGCATAAAATGAAGCAAAAATACTATAATTTTCATTAAAATTATGAAATCTTAACAGAGTAGAAACTTTGATGTGATTTCCCAGGCTTTTCAGGTAAATTTAATTGTGCAATTTTATATGGATTTCATTTTGTATCTTGTTTTCCCCTTTCTGTGTGATCTTTTTAAATTCCACTTCCACATCAAATGAGAGCTGCATCTCTCAAAGGGCGGCTTTCACAGTGGAAGTGTGAGACTGAACCCACTTGCTCTTTTTTTTTTCTAATATGGAATAAGATGTTATTTAATTTTATTCTTCCACAGCTAATATTTTTTATGTATACACATTAATGGCTTTTTCTTTAAAACTAATTTTGGACAATTTCATTTTTGTGTATCTTAGTATGATTTTATTCATATTTCTTGTGCAAAAGACTCCTTTTTCTTGGAAATGTAGTACTATAATTTCAAGTAAATTCATAAATTCTAAATCTTTATATATTTATTGCCTACCTACTTTGAGAATTCTAATTATATGAATATAACTTTCTTGATTTTTGGCACAGAGTGAAGTATTATATGGTGATCTGTAGATTCTTTCTTCTTCATTTTTATTTTGGACAAATTTTATTGTTATAAACATTTAAGCTTGTAAATAACTTAGTTACAATGTGCAATCTATTATTAATCTCAGGCCATGTATTCATTTCAGAAATATTTCTCTAAAATTCACTCTGTCTACATCTTATATCTTCCACGTTTCAATATTTGTCTCCAATTTTTAATGTGCTATATAATTATTGATTTTTAATAATGTTAATGAGAAAATAAATAAATACAGCATAAGAGTGCGCTTAAAAATCACTAAAAAGTAGATGTGGTTCAATCCACCATTCCTTTCAGGTAACTGTTACTAAGGTTTAGTCAGTGAGAATATCTTGTATTCAGTTGATCAGCTCCCTAGGAAGATTTCTATACTAAGCCGGTGCAACAGTATCCTGCCTAATGCTAGTGTTGAATCTTAACAACTTTTAATTGCCACATACCTGGACCCTCAGGAATTTTTACTTGAGTAGCAAGAGTACACTGACAGTTAGGAATGAAGAAAGAAGGCAGCAGGAGACAGGCTGAACTCCTTTAAGGAGACACAAAAGGATGCTGCCACACCTCTAAAGGCACCTTACCCTCCAGCATCTGCACTTGTTTTGACAGAATCTGCTTATAATATCCCCTAGTGTGTAGACAACTGAGTGGTGAGATATAAGTACTTCATATGCTCAGGGGCCCTTGCAGTATTGAAATGAGAGCGAGGCACTGAAATCTCCAAACAGGATAGGAAAATATATTTGCTCACTTACTCAATCTAAGAAGTGCATCCAACAGAAATACAGCATGACTCACAAATATGATTTTGAAATTATGTGTAGCTACACTAAAAGTAAAAAGAAACAGTTGAGATTCATTTTAGGGCTATATAAATGTAACAAATATAACTAAAATGATTTCAGCTTTTAGCAAATGTTTAAAAATTGCTAATTATATGTGCTAAATTTCTTTTTCTGTACTATGCTTTCAAAATTCAGTGTGTAATTTACACTCACAGCACTTATCAATTTAGAGTAGCAACTTTTCAAAATCTAAAGGGCCATATATAAATAAAAACCACATCATAGAGCTAAACATTTTTGAAGTCAGCTCTCTTATAAAGATTCTACCATAATGAGAATGGGTAAGAAATGTGATGTATATATAAATATGTGGCGTGTAAGAAGTGAAAATGAGTAGTTGGGGTTTTGTGACATTTACTAGTGCAATACCATTGCTGCAAGTCCAGGTCAGAGTGTGTTAGACTTTAAATTAAACTAAGACAAATATTAGTTAAGTAGCTGCAAGCAAACTGTTTTCCAAAGACTCAAATAATAGACATGAGAGTGAAATCTACCTTATTAAATGGGCTAATCTATGCAAAGCACATGGAAAAATGTATAAACATAGAAAGTGATCAGGAAATTTTAGTTGTGGACACTATTGCTAGCTTTCATCCCACCTAACCTAACCAGGAATTGCAAATACTAAAACTGTGCAATTGTTTTATCAGAGCAGCAAATACATAACTCATTTTGAGGGCTGTATGATGCTTTATAAATAATAAGTTAAGTATAGCATCAGCCAGGTAATTTTTTTGTATTATTCATCACATAGAAATGACAAAACACAGATACCCATTTTGAAGACTCAGGCTACACTGTTTAAAACAAAATACTGGCCAGTTCTTTGACCACATAACGATATGCTAGAGAAAATCCAGTTTTACCAAGTAAAGAAAAAGATTTCCTAATTGATTTTCTATTACTGTTTCAAAACAAAGAGGAAATACCTGACTGATGTCTGGTCAATAGTTACCCCTTTACTTTGGCCCACCTCCACAAAAATGTGGTTCTCCCCAATGTGGCTAATCAGAAGAACACACATAATATGTAATCCAGAGAACAATGACAGCCTTCGCAGAAATTTATTAGTAAAACCTTATGATTTTTTTAAAATTCCAATTGGATTCTTCTCTAAAAGATAACCGGAAAATTTGTAGATGTATTTCCTCGCATTCTGCCTGTCAGTAGAGCTCATGTTAACAGAACCCTTAACCTTCAGTTTTCTGCCCCTGAAAGTTCCTCACAGTGTGGGCTCAAGAATGAAAGGAATCGCATCGCTGATTACTGTCACTTCAGTCGTCCCAGGCTAACGCAGACCTATCTGCTGTCCATCCCTAAAGCCTGTAGCCCCAAAAGCAACCATCGCCTTCCATATAAGCAAACATGATAAAAAGGACAAATTAAGTCCTATTAACAGGTATCATTAGCACCAACAGTTACTGCATACCACTGTAGGCAATCATTATCATTAAATTGTATGACATTGTTTAACATTTACTGACTTCAACAGCTGGGATGAAGCAGATTAACATTATTACTTAAAATGCCTGATACTCAAATACAAAAAAAAAAAAAAAATGTAGAATTTTAGTAGCACAGGTCACTTACGTTCACAAGTATCTCCTTTTTGCTGGTAGCCCGCTCTGCAGATGCACTTTCCAATGGGCACTAACCATTCTCCTTCCGCGCTGCAGTGCATCCTGGGGGAGTTTTCCGCCTCTTCCTCGGCACTGCTGACACATGTCCCTCGGACCTCAACTAAAGAGGAAAATTCTGATCCAGTCACTGTATCTGGAAAGATAGCTAAGTTCTCAATAATGGACCAGCACTTCTTGTAATAGACCTTGACAGAAACCAATGCAATGCAAGCCCCTACATCCTGAAAGGCAAGATAGAATCCCTTTTTGGACAAAGGTCCAATCTCTCTCACCTCAGTGTTAAGCTTCATCTTTCTTTCACCAAGGTCACCTTGGGTAAAACTTTCATCGGCAGCAATGGTGTCTATTTTTACGTAGAGATTTTCTCTTATATTCCTGCCAGTGTCGTAGTCTGTTTCATAATAGTACAAATTAAAGGTTTCTTTGCAAGTTCCCAATACTCCAGGAAGACTATTACAATCCCTCAGGGTGAATTTCAATTCTACAAAAATCCTTTGTGCATTGCCTTTTGAAATCCAGTTAGTCCGCAGCCAGTTGTTTTGGTTGGGTTCCATAACCTGGCATACCTGGTAGGTTCGTATCGGAGTATAATTCTCATCCAAACCACTAATTTCTTCCCACTGTAAAATTTTTTAAAAAGTCAATCAGTTATTCAGTAAAATGTAACAGTATGCTTTACAAAGTACCTGAGCAGTCTGTATATCACAAATGTGGATATGAAAGTTACGCTAAACTCTATCCTGGAAAACACCATAAGCTATACGGTAAAATCTCTAGTTCAGCTTCATGTTGGTGGTAGAATATCATTTGTGTCACTTGAATATCTCAGTTTATTGAATATCCATGTCCTAGTGTGTCAGTATTTCACTTTACACATTTGCTTATGTTCATTGTGTTTATTGAGATTATAACTTTTATAGTTTAAGACTCACAACTATTTCAATTACCACTTAAACCATACTGCATGGCAGAAGATATGATTCCTCAGTCGATATTCTGAAATGACCCTGCAACACTTACACTCAGGAGATTACCTAAAAACATGCAGAAGACAATGCCAAGAGTATTGCTACATTTGTCAGAGTTATTTTTTATTCCAGCATTATAGTGAATATTTTACAAAATTCCATATAAATATAAATACGTAGATTTAAAAGTGGGACTGATCTTTATACATAACTTGTTTTCATTGACACCATGGATCAAATTGGGTCCTATTTAGTCATAGGCTTCTCTCAAGGGAGCATCAGCTGTTCAAAAATGTCCATTTGTATTATGATAGCATACATAACATAATCAAACTCATAAAATATACTATCAAAAATAGTTTAGAAATAATCTCAAAGATTACTGAGTCAGGTGTAACATTTCCTACTATTTATAAGTAAATAAATTTATTTTACGTCCTTAGAATCTTAGAATAGTAGTTATTTGTTATTTCTTATTCTCCCTACAAAATTTTCCACTTAATATTTATATAATGGTAGAATTTTCATTTAGTTGTATTCATTTCTCCAATAAGACATGCCAAGTGTTAAAAAAAAAATTGAGTCTAAAGTCACATAGCATGCAATATTTTAACCACTGTTCCAAAAAAGACGGAAAACTAAAATAGTGAGCATTTGGCAAGGCATTTTATTTGTAAAATTTGAGTAAGGTATTGACTGACTTAAATGAACTGCATAATATCAACATCTACATTTACAACTAGTTCTGGGAAATTAAGAGAACAAATTAATTGGGAAATTTCTTACATGATAATTACATAACATTTATTATAGCTATATTATACCAGCTTAATAGTCATCAAACATCTTGATATACAGCAAAGACCCAATTTCCATTTTCTTTTTACTTAGCACAGGTTTTGTTTCTAAATAGTTAACAGTATGCAATTTTCTCCCGTTTTGTCCCCCTTTTCATTTAGCAGCTTATGGTCTGTTTAAATGGCACTCAGCCACATGTATCCAATCCATCTATTTGGACAGGTAGATTTAATCTCTTATCTAGATTAAGGTTATTAAAAGAAGTAGAGCTAGTAGTGATATAAACCACAAAAGCAAAAGCTCCAAAGGTAANTTTGATCTTTGTGACAATTCCTCAGTTTGAAGAAACAAAGGCTAATTATTTTGAGGAGCTATATTTCAAATGTTCCTTTATATAACTTGAAAATTATTGTACTCCCTTTGTGAAGCATTGATTTGACTACCTATGATAGCCATAAACATTTTAATTTGTACTTAAAAATTGTATTACGGAGGGGAAATTTTCAAGAAAACTTCCATAGAGGTAGCAAATAGTGAGACAACATAAAAACATTAATACCACTCTTGTTTTATTATCTCATCTTTCAAGACCCCAATAATTTCCAAAAAATGACACGATTGGGAAAAGTATTTTAATTCAGATGTTGCACTTTTATAGCATGCTTATAACAACATCTTCCCCAAACATTCGTATTAGTAACCATTTCTTGCTGTTAGCTCTTTCGGCACATATGAACAAATCTTGGTCACTGATGGAAGATGTTATTGATTATTTTCTAATATAATCTGTTGACTCCTACAAACACATAGGACTGGTAGCTCAAAATTCTCTGGACTGATTAAATGCCCACTTGAGTCCAAGATATCATTGGCACTCTTAATTTATCATTCTGTGGATTACATGGATGAAATACTACAATCATATACCAGTTTACTTCTCTTCACAGAGAAAACTATCCTCTATCTCTATTTGTTCTAATTAATGAATGGTAGAAAATAGGTTACATCTGTCACTAGCAAGACAGATGTTTCAGGTGTTTCATCTTTTGTCATAAGTTCACTTTATAATGCACATTATTTAACTTATAGAAACCATTTCATTTTCAAGAAAAGTGTTACATTCATACCTCAAACTCAGAGGATTTTTATATTTAATCTGTTAATGTTTGTCACTTTTTCAGTTTCTTGTGACCAATACAGATAACTTCAGCAAGAAGCAATTTCTCAAAAGTTAATTTGTTGAAAAGCCCAAATAGTTCATTGAGTTGTTCGTGTTCACATTTTGTCTTCTTATACTGACTTTCACCGTATGATACAGAGATTTTATGATGTTGTCTTTGTACTCTAAAATCCCTTTCAGAGTTCAGTTTTTCTGTTTGCAAAACCTGTGGAAAGTCTTATATCCTTGCTTACACATCGAGCTCTTTTGACCTCAGATTTCCACATGTGAAAACAAATTTAAGTAAAAATAGGATATGTTCTCCTTTCTCAGAGCCCTCTCCCTTAATAATGAACAACGACAAAAAAATCTCTCCTGTCTCTGAATTAAAATTAATACTTAAAGACATGGATATTGAACTAAATTATATATATATATATATATATATATATATATATACTTATGAGTATATAAAATAATGGTCAACAGTTTTTAGAATTCATTTATAAGTTGTCAAATTTTTATTGGGCAATTTTCACCTACTTAACACAGCAAGTTTCTACTCTAATGTGAGCATATTCTGCCATCACTTCTGATTAATAACAGCAGGTAACATACGATATAAATTCAGACATTATAAATAATATCTCACAGCAAACTGTGTGCAATACAGTTGAACATATTACATTTTTTAGTTGTCTTATGGAGTATATTCTAAATGATATTAAAACTAGTTTTGAAAGGGAATTGATTATACACTATTTTAAAAATTACACACAACCTGCCTGATGATTATACCACAGAACTATAAAGCAACTAAAGAGTTTTTAAGTGAGTTTGCAAAGGGATTGTTTCCTGTAGATAGCATTTATTTCACTTACAATCAGAACTCAAAAAAGATTACAGTTGTAGGAATATTTTTTCTCATTTCCCCAAATTCTAACTATTCCTTCTATACTCTTAAGAACTAAATCTCTCACAACACAACACAATCCTGAACAACATACCCAGCCCTAAAGGTCTAAATGTAAGAGTGTGAATAATTACCCTGGTGTGAGGGTTTTTTTCTAACTTTGAAAAATAAACAGTGAGATATTTTATGAGAAGCACTACATACCCCATTGGGTGGAGAGGAAATCCATTCCAATTCTGTCTGTTGTGCTTTAGAATCCAGCAGTAGTACTAAAAAAGAAAGTTTTAGTTTCAAATGTTACATGAAAAATTCAAGCACATCTATAAATATTTTAGAGATGAATCTAATTTGTGCACTATTACCATTTAGTGACTTGAGTCATTTACTCCCATTCATTTACTACCATAAACGAATGGTTCCATAAATAAACCTTATTTAAATATATCCCAATTTTTGAAGGAGAAAAGATGTTAAAATGTCAGCATTATAATCATCATAATTTAATCAAAATATTAAAACCAATTTTAACTGAAAGAATAACACAAAAATGAGAGAAACATTGATACATGATGTTGGTTATATAGTGATCATATATTATGCTTGTGTAAACTGTTAGGCTCCCCAAACTTTGTCAAATATAAGAGCTTAAGCAGAAGACTTGATTCCCATCCTACTCTTCAGCCACACAATAAGTTGTGATATTCTGCCAGTGCTATTTTCTGCTGCCATTTGAGAACTGGAAAATAATTTTTAAAACTTTCTGCACATACTGTTTTCTCTCATGTCAAAGTGAATACAGAAATGTTGAAAGCTATCTCAAGCCACATTAACATGGTAAAACAAATCGTCTATTGGATTAGCCACAAGATATATTTTTTAGTTACTTAAGGACTAGCTTTCATGTTTTTACTTCTAAACATTTTATTGTGCTTCTAATTCTCTACATGGTGTATTTTAAACTCCGAATTGATTTCTAAAAATAATTACCTTGTGCTTTATGCCAACAAAAAAAATCATGCAATAAATGTAAATATGCAAAGTATCAAAAATACGATTCTTACTATGAGACTGCATTAGTATGTCATACAATAAAACACATTTCCAATTTGATGTATGTCATTGCTTTTTTGGACAACTACTCTTCTAAACATCTTATTCTTTTGAATAAACTGGTTTCAGAGTTAAGCAGATTTGTTGGACTTTAACAATATTTATGTGAGATTTATAGCATTTTAGCAAATGTATTATTACGGACTGATACAATCACGATAGTCAAAGGTTGCAATTTTGACTGAAAATATATACTTATATGAGCTTTTAAATACTGAGT
>NDGM011126310.1:0-11607 GCA_002564305.1 Octomys mimax
CCTCACATGGTTTTACACTATAAAAGTCCCTGGAAGAGACAGCTTCCCGGGGAATTACCCGCTCGAGCCCCCCTCCCGTCCCTCTCTTGGACAGGAGCTTTCTTTCTCTCAATAAATATATTCTTATGATAAAAAACCTCTTTTCTTGGCTTAAGATATTCTTTGTTTTCAATATTTTTAGCTTTTGCCTGGTCATTCTTAATCTCCTTTGATACACATTCTTCCTACTTTTTCCTCAAGACTTTAAGTCATCCAGATTTCCACTATCAGACTATAGCACTTTTCTGTGTACATGCTTGTTTTGGAATACTTGTCAACTTCTATTGCTTTAACCTCTACATTTAAAATATTCAATGAGAGGCCGGGCAGGCACAAGACCTGAGTTCAATTCCAGGTTCTGAAAAAAAAAGTTCAATGAAATTTAGCTTTTATCTTTCTTTATTCTCTTCTTTACCCCTAATGTAAATCACAATATTTGACATGTAGTCAATGGTCAATAGATATTTCTTTACAAGCTGGATGCTTAATGCCTCTAAAAATCCATATGAAAATCTTGGTCTTGGGCTGGGGAGATAGCTCAATAGAATAAATGCTTGCTTGGCAAGTGCAAGGGCCTGAGTCCAATCCCTGGTTTTGAAAAAAAAAAATCTTGGTCTTTAATTTTGTACACCTACATGCTTCCAGATGTTCTTATCTTAAGATGAAGAGACACTTTACATAATTTTGTACTAAAACTGTCTTCAATGGAAGCTTTCTTTCTCTAACATTCAATGTCTTTCCTTAAAATTTTCTTTACAAAATGCTTAAAGACTTGTAATACCAACTTCCATTCCATTGCTACATCCCGTGTCAGCCTGCCTACTCATTTATGACATTCTGTGTAGGTAGTACACCAAATTCTTCAGAGTAGGAAGTCTTCATTAAAAAACACATCATTTCACAAGAGCCCCGTTAAATGCATTGTGTACCTAAGCACCAAGCTGCTTCCTTCTTAAAAAATGGATAACATTTTTATTTAAACATAAAAAATTACAAATAATTCATATTATGAAATTAACTGTATTTTAAAATTTAAATTTAAAAAATTAAATATCCGTTCAAAATAAAAAAATGAAAAATATGAGAAAAAGTGAACAATCTATGATATTATCTACAAAAAGTGGTACTTTCTAGTAAATAGCATTTATTATACTTTTATACTTATGCATATTTATGGCAGAATTATGATTATATTTGGTTAAATTTTATTTTGTATACTTAGCCTAGTGTCATTTGTAGTTGTACATTCTAAATATTTTTCTTTTTAAAAATTTTCATGAGCCTTTTAATGATCCCTTATAATTTCAGCTTTGTAAAAATAAGTTTAAAAATTGTTTTAAAATAGCCATAAAAGAGATTTAATGCATTAAAGTCATGAATATTCTCACAGCTTATTACCAAAATGCTAAAGGGTTATACAAATTTTTACTTCCACTTATAATGCGTGCTCATGTCATGACTCACATTAACATTTTAAAATTGTGCTACTTTTACAAAGAAGAATATTTGTCACTTTAATTCATTTCATACAATTAGTGACAATATTTTCCTGTAGATATTTGTACTTGTTACTGATTACATAAAAAAATTTTATTTTAAAATATTATTTTTAAGGCTTTAGAAGTAATCCATGTTCATTGCTAAAATGGGGAAAATATCAAAGAACTGTAGTCTTACTGTAAATATATCTTCAAAAATTGTAATATATATGTATATATGTACATCTATAGAGATAAACATTTATCTTAGTTGAGCATTATATGTTCTTTTTTTGTATTTAGGAGAGGGTCTACTGGGTCTACAGGGTCTCACTGCATAGATTGGATTCTTAGTGATCCTTCTGTTTACAGCCTCCCAAGTGCTGGGATTACAGGCACATGCCACCATGCCCAGTCTCAATCACCTTCTCAGCGTGCCTTGGCTTGGGACTGGCACAGCAAGCCAGAGGATTGAACTACTATCCCCTGCATCTGCCCAAGCAGGCACTTTAATCTGCTGAGCTATTTGTCTGGCCCTTTAAAAAATTTTTTTATTTACCTATTTATTTGATACAGGGTCTCACTATGCAGTTCACAGTGGTCCTCCTGTCTCAGCCTTTCCAGCACTGGGTTTACAGGCATGCACCACTATGTCCAGCTCTGGGGCCAGCACTGCATGAGTTACAGGGGATCAAACTCAGGTCCTTGTGCTTGCCAGGCAGGCACTTAGACCACTGAGCTGTCTACCCTGCCTATATTTTCAATATATCATATTATTACATATACTCGATAAATATGATTTTTCAACTTCCAGAAAGGTGGAATACTGAATTTTCTCAATCCATTAAATATAATAGTATCTTAAAGATCTTAAAGGAGAAGACAGGATCAAACCCAGCTCAAAGCCTATGGATTGGAGCAAGGAAATTATAGTGAGTTCTTCAGGTAGTCTTTTTTGCTACATATATCCCACAATGGATGGCAGAAATCAAACTGCATTAGTTATGGAATGTAACTACAACAAAAATCTCCTGGAGAACTCTGATCTTTTTACCCAAAGGGCAAATCAAGGGGTATCCTAGCAATACAGACAACATTTGGAGAATAATGTATTTCATCCAAATGCTACAGGAAATTATCTGCCACCTACCTTCTGGGAAGTAAAATTTCTGTTATGGCTTGTATCTAAATTTCACCATGCAGCCATAGGTGGAGCTTTTCAGAGGTGGTTGGATTTAGTGTGTGTGATACTATTGACAGTACAATGCTAGGATTAAGGGTACTAGAATTAAGAATGTGTGATTAACTAATTTAGTTCATTGATGGTTTTGGCATCTGTCCTAAGGTGAGTAGCCTAGCCAGAATACAAAAGGGGCAGAAAGATGCCGCCAATGTTGTGTGTTGGTTGCTACTTCACTGCTGGTACCTGTTGCCTGCCATGCTTTCCGATATATTGTTTGTCCTCTGCAATGTCTCTCAACCTGCTACCCTATTTTGGGTCCTAAAACAATGGACTGAGACCTTTACAAATTGTGAGCCAAAATAAACTCTCTTCTTTTGCCTTTGAATTTTGGTTATTTTGTCTAGCAATGATAAGTAACTGAGAGAGTCAGTGTGGAGACTTGTAGTTCTACTCTTGCGAGGGTGTGATGAGGCACTTGACACCTCAGCTCCACTGGGGTGATATCATAGAACAAGTGAAGAACTGATACTATCCTTGCCTGGAATTAATAAATGTCCTTCCCTCTCCCTGATGAGTTAATATCAGATAAGTTCTAATGGGCAAGAATGTCATCACTTCCCAGTGACAATAAGGTCACTACTTCATGTTTTCATTTCTGTCCTTCCAAGCCATAGCAATATGAAGGTAAGCCTTATTGAAAAATGAAACTCCCTTCCTTATGTCACAGTACAGAAGAGCCACTCATTCTTAGTTGTTCACAGAGAACAAGTGGAGAACTCGAACTTTCTCATCCATCTTGGAGAAGTGAAGTTACGTGTAACTTTTCCCAGTGAACAGAGTCAAAGAAAAATTGTTAAAACCCAGAAAATTCAGTTTTAAAATCACTCTTCACTCTAAGAACAAGATATCAAATATAATAACAAAATGTGATCCACAGACTCACTAACATAACACACCTGTTACACCATCAAAATTATTTTAAAATAATTTCATTAAAGTGTTTCAGTGTATAATTATGAATGGGCTTGAGTTAAAGACATAAAGTCTCAAAAATGCAAGAAGAAGTTTTTTTTTTTGCAAGAAAAAGTTTGAACAAATGAATAGAAAGTATAAAGAAGATCCAAATGATCATTTTAGAACTAAAAGCTAGAGTAACTGAAATAACAATCTCAATTTTCAGCTACAACAGAATTAAGTAGATGGAGGAGAAGATCAGCAATCTTCAAGATAGAAAACAGAAATTACTAATTTTTGTAACAAATTAAAATTATACTAATGAGAAACCAGAGACACAGGTACATGTGAGACAATATAGCATGAGATCTAACATTCATATCACCAAAGTCTTAAAATAACTAGAGACAGATGTTAGGGCTGAAATGTATTCCAAAAACAAAGCCTGAAAATTTCCCAAATCTGATAAAATACACATAACTTACAATTTCAGAATTTGGTAAATGCATACTATTTTTTAGTATTTCTTTATGTCAGTTCTGTGTGTACAAATTTGTGGTGAAGTTATATACATATGGAATTTTGGAGTCATAGTCTAATTATATGTCTTAAATTTTGATAAAATGTCCAATTATTCCAAAAGGCTTTCAATTTTTAAAACACATATGCAAGTTCAATATGATTTTCACTGTTGTGGAATTTTAGGAGTTCTCCCTAGATTTAACCAAAGACTTTTAAGACAAGACTTCCCCTTCATTTCAGTTCCAGATTATGTGTTCCTGGCTATGTCTTCTGTGTTCTCCATCACCACTGGAAGTGAGCTTTAATCAAACTGTCTTTGTTTCTTTTGTTGAGATCTTCATGGAGGTTCTGATTAGTCTGCTTCTGTTGATTTCATATGCAGCAGTTAGCTTCCACTAATTGCTAATTGATTATTACAATGCTTTCCATGGTGCCTTAAGGAACAGATTGTTTCACAATTTGATTAGAATAAAACTGGGTTCTATTCCAGAAGCAGAGTTTCCAATCTTTTTTATGTCTTTAAACCTTTAGTTTTTTTAAAGGATGAACAATTTATTTTTTTTAAAAGATAAATACTTAAATATTAAGCTGAAATTTGAAATGCATTGACTAGGCTTCTTCTTCTTTTTTTTTTCTTGTTGGAACCAAGGATTGAACTCAGGCCCTTGCACTTGCCAGGCAAATACTTATTCTACTGAGTTATCTCCCAGGCCCGGAGTAGGGTTTTCTATACATTATATTTACGTAACGGTTCTGATTTTGCCTTTGCAAGTACAGTTTCCTCTAGAGTTAGAAAAAGGTATGTATGTCACATTCTCTGGGGCTCATACTGCCTTCTCAGGCCAGCTGCCCCCATGGCAGAGCAAATAGAAGTGAAGAAGCAACTGCCCTTGCCCACCATGCTTGTTTACCCCCTTTTGTTTTAACTTGAGAGTTTCTGAATAATAATGCCAAATTAGTTTTGGGTATAAAAAGCTAGATGACCACCTCATGTAGGGCTGTGTTTTGTTCCAAGAGACCTGAGCCAGAAAGGACAACAATTACCCCTTGTCAGCAGGCATGCTGTGACAGAAGGCAGGGGTCCCCATGCACTTCCATTGTGATAGCTGTGAAGGGAGGCATAGCCAGGTCAAGCTCATCTGTAACATGAGGGGTTTGACCTTCCATATTGGAATGCTAGTTTCAAACTTCCACTCTTCCACCTGTAAGAAAAGGCCTCCTCCACTGAAGTGGATCCCCAGAGGAAAGTTCATCCTGCTGCATCATTGACCTTCAGACATCGAAAATAACTACAATGAAATTAAAGTATTCCTCTAAAGTGCAAATTGCTCCCACAGTGGTGGGGGAAATTCTGTTCAATGCTTTGAAATTTATGTATGTTGTAAACCTGTAGCAGACTATGGTCTTAAACATGTAAACTAAAGAATTTCCCACAGGGACATAAAATTAAAGAGTAAATCCACTGAATGACTTCCTAAATTCCAAAAATCCATAATCTGCATCCATGAGGTCTTGCTGTTACATGAACTTTTTCAGGTGATTGGACAAGGAATCTTATAGAGACTGAAATAATTTTGTTTCATTTTTGTTTTAAAAGCATCAAGAAATTTTATGACTCAGGTGGTTGAAACCCTAATGTTACAGGCAAGGCTTCGTCTTTATGGAATACAAAGCATTCTGTTTCTTCCATTTCTAATAGATGAGCAAGAGAAGCCACCACCAAGTTGTGCTTCTGCAGCATTTCAGGGCAGTGGGACAGGTGGCTCAATTCTTGCTGAATGCCTCACAGGAGTGATAAGCTTCATGACTTGCACTTCTGGCATTCTGCGTACTCTAGGGATGGTGGAGATCTGTAACTTGCTACCAGGATGATTATCCTGCCCTGCCTCAGGTATTTGGGGATGTTGCTCGAACTTGGTCCTTGTCTTCTGCAGGACTACAGGACTCTCCAGGTTCCGTCTTCTAGGCCATCTCTTCCATCGATCTGGTATTAGTTGCAGCAACTAAAGAGTCAGAGGCAGTTCCTTGTATAGCTCTGTTTTGATTTTGGAAAATATTCAGAACAACTTCCCACAACTCTTGTATTGGTTTTGCTCCATTTTTAATGGCCTCTTCTTAAAGCCCAACGACATCAAAGGTGTCTTTTCTTGCCAATAGCTTTGCTTTGTAGATCCGGAATTTAGCAAAATTTTCACCCTCCAGAATGTTGAACAAAATGGAAAATATTTCATTATAAAGTACACCCTCTTCAATGAGCCTCAGATATTCTGCCAGAGTGCTGTTAATCTTATTGCATAGGTTCAGCTGTGCTTTCTTTACTTTCTCTTCTTCCATGCTTTTCCAGAATGAAATATTCATTTGCTCTATGACATTTCTTTTTGTTTTAATTTCCATAGGATGCCGTTTATAGACTTTCCTCTTAGATTTCTGCCATTCTTCTAGCTATTTTCTTTGATCCTCTGCTGTTTTCTGTTTAATATTGGGAATAGCTTGGGTAGCATTTGGGACTTCTCTCCCATTTCTGGTTGTGATATTAGCTTGAGTCTTGGGAGCTGTCTTACTCAGGAAATACTTTGGGGGAAAGGTCTTTTTCAACTTAGGGTTCACAGTCTGTGCTCTTTGTTGAAAGCTGTTGGCTCTATGTGCCCTTATGCCAGGAATGGTTGGAATGACTGAGCTAAAGTTGCCAGTTGTCAAATTAGGTCTCTGAATTATGAATTTTGATTTTTGCAGTACACTTGTCTGGGACCTAAAACAAGGTTGTGTGGTCTGATCTTGCTTGATGTTTGGATGTTGGTTGGTGGATTCTCCCTGCAGCAAACTGGAGCATGCCCCGGGTTTGGCATGTTTTACTTTCTCTTAAGTATCAGTGTATGACTGCACCTTAGTTACTTTTGATAGTTCATATTTACCCTTGTTAACCTTTACATCCTTTGTGTTCTTGAGCACTGGTTTCTTTGATGCTTGAGTCCTACTAAGGGTTTGAACAAAGTGAGAGGGAACTGTCCTTCAGGGCTTTTCTGGTCTTGCAAGCTCTGCTCCTTTAAAGAGTTGCTGTAACTTTACTGGGAGTGTCCTTATTTGTGTTTTTCTAACAAATTGTTTATTGACCTTGTCTTTCAGAACAGCACTATTCTCCAAACTTCTGCACAAAACTTGTTTAGAAGTCAAATTACTCTTGGTTTGATTGTAAGAGATAATCTTTGGCTTGTTTGTGCTACATAATGTGAGATCTGGCTTCTTAGGTTCTATGAAGGTTTGAAGCATGTTGTCTTTGTTTAACTCCATGAGGCGGCCATCCAAAGATTTGCTTTCAACATGGGTGTTACCCTCAGAATCTGTGTTTTGCATTTGCCTGACCTGTTATCTGCTGCTTTGTACTTTTCAGTTCCTGTGAATTAGGTGACCTCATGGGCATTCTTGACAGTTTTCCTTTAGAAGATGATCCAGCTTCATGTTGCTGGTGACTCACGCTGTTATATTAGCTGGTCTGGACTGGAGTTTAATGCTGATAGGGCTTGCTGCTTTGACAGGCAAAGCAGCATTGTTGGTAACATCCTTTGTGGGTTTAATTGTTAGATTGAGAAGGTGGTAGATTTGGACAATTGAGAAGGTGGTAGATTTGGACAATTATTCTTGCCTTTTAGGTAAGGATTGTTGTTTTGGTTCTTCACTTTTCCCCTGGCTGCTAGGCATTCCTGTAGCTTTTTCTGCCATTCAGTTGCAGGGTCCACAGCAGAGGGCCCTGGTGTTGCCATGACTCTTCAGTGACAGTTTTCCTTTCTAAAACTTTAGTTTTTAACAATATTTCTGTGGTGATTTTGTTTTATTGGTACATGTTTGCAGTACAGAATATTGATGCTCATTTTGGGAAACTGGTAAAGCATACACCACTCCAATCATTTTTAATTCCATTAGTTGTCTCTCATTTTTCCCCCAAGAGCCACCCTAATTTCCAAAAATTTTGCTTGTTAATTTGTGTCATCTTTCTTTTGTTTATTTATTCCTTCATTTATTTATTTATTTTAAATCATTTATTTATTTATTTGGTACAGGGTCTCCCGATGCAGCTCAGACTCACAGTGATTCTCCTGCCTCAGCATCTCCAGTGCTGGGAATACAGGCATGCACCACCACACTGATTTCAGTGGCTGGCATGGTGTGCTTAGGGCTCCAGGGCCTACATGCATGTGGTTCTGGGTGTCTAACTTGAGTCCTTGTGCTTTTCAGGCAGGTGCTTAGGCTGCTGAGCTATCTCTCTGGCCCAGTCACTCATTTATTTATACTATTTATTTCCTATATAAGAGAAAACACCATATCACCTTTCTGAGTCTGGCTTAGGCTTTGTTTAGGAAGATGATTGTGCTGAGTTCTATCCATTTGCCTTCAAATGTTACAATTTCATTCTTGATGGATCATTATGTATATAGACCAGATTTTCTTTATTTATTCTTCTGTTAATTAGAATCCAGGCTGTTTCTAAAAATTAGCTATTTTGAATTGCACTACTATAAACTTATATATGCACATATCATTAAAATATGATTTTTTTGGGGGGTGGGATATTTCTCTAGGAAAGAGATACCCAGGCCAAGTGGAATTCCTATTTGTAATGTTCTCGAGTGATCTCCATACTTATTTGCATAGTGGTTCTACTAGTTTTTACTCCCACTAACAATGTAGGAAGGTTCCTTTTCACTTCACAAACTTGCCAGCGTTTATTGTTTTATTTGAAAGTGTGTATGTGTGTGTGTGTGTGTGTGTGTGTGTGTGTGTGTGTGTTCCTGATGATAGCTACTCTAAATGGAGGTTACTAGTCTTTAAATTTTGCTCCAATTGTCCCTCAGGCACAAAGAGAACTCTATTCAATATGGAGTAAAATCTTGGAGGTGGGGGGCACTACAAAGAATTCACATTTTCTAGCTAGTATATAATACCTAAACCTTACTGAGAATTATGTGTTTGGGAGGGGAACTTTTTCTGATGAGTTCTGATAATGTTACTTGGATCTTAATACCATTCAGTGAATGTCTTTCACACCACTGATGCAAGTATTATGATAACTATCTGTGTTCACTGTCTGCTAATTCCACCAAGAAGCTTTGTTTTTCATTGCCAGGGAGCTGGAAAGGATATCTATCCATTTGCTGGCAGACCTACTAGAACAGCTCTTCCTCAACATGAAATTATGAAGTTAGGATAAGGAAAAGACCATTTATTTACTAGTTGTCTTATAGTCTTCATACATCATGGTAGTGGGAGGAAAGTACATCTTCTAACATTCACTTGAAATGTAGACCTTCAACAGCACAAAGCCATAGAAAACAATATTTTGATATTCCCAATAAGATACAAATATATGAAGAGAAAATCTGAACCTTTCTGATGCTCCCTTATTGTGGATTGCCAACTTATGATCAACTTGCTACACCCAGCTGAACTGAACTAGCTTGGTTCTGGGTGTTGGAGGACCATCTGAGGGTTGTCGACAGCAGCATAAGGGGCAGACCTAGAGAAGCTATTGAGAGGCTGTTAGGGAAGCTGTTTGGTGAAACTTTTGGAAGCTTCTGGTTCTCTTGTGGTATTTTGCTGAAATACCTTGTTATGCTGACTTTCCAGATGAACTTGAATGGAGCTCGAGATGTTGTTGCCATTGAGAATAGCTAAAGTTCATTTTGGGGGAGTTCTGTTTCTCACCTTGAGCTTTGCTTCTTGTCTTGAAAGGGTCAGATGGTATACAGTTAAGTCTTCTGGAGAAGATTAACAGGTTGACTTTCTTGATAGGAACTCAAATATCCTTACCCATGTGGGAGCTCAGGACCTTACTGTTTCCTGAGGATAGCTGGAAACTAGGTACTTTTTGGAGGAACTATGATTCTTACTTTGAGCACTGCTTCCTCGCTCCAGTTCAGATCCCTCAGCCTGCTAGCACAGATCTTTCATCCCATTGGGATAGTTTTTAGCTACCATCACTGACCTTTGGGCCTTTCTAGTGAAGATCTATTAAACAGAAATGCATCAGATATTGTTGTGGGCTCTAGACCTCCAGTTGGACTGTGAGAATCATTGTTATGAACTGTTTTTTCATTTTTAATTGTTTTCTCATTAACTTTATTGAAAATCAATAACTATATAGCATATTAAAAATTGTAGAGAAATATTGAAATGTGAAAGATATAAGGTGTAGACAGAGCGAACTTTAGAGAAATATTTCTGAAATGAATGCATAGCATGAGATTAATCATGGAGCACATTGTAAATAAATTAGTTACAAACTTAAATGCATATAACAATAAAAGTTGTCTAAAACAAAAATGAAGAAAGAATTTACAAATCAGTCATTTAATAGTTCACTCTGTGCCAAAATCAAGAAACTTATATTCATATCATTGGAATTCTAAAAGTAGAAAGGGGTAGACAAAAAATATTTAAAGATTTAAAATCCATTATGAGCTCTTATCTTCAACAGAACCCATGCAGGATACTACTGTGGGAACCAGGTTTTCAGTTGGATTCTTTGGTCTTTAGTGTGTGGACAGATTTCCTGCACTCTTGATATATGATTCTTCGGGTGATTCATTATAAAATAATCTTATAGAATGTGCATTGTACTGATTAATCACCTTGCAACCCCCCAAACTATAACACCCTTAATTTCTAGTATTTTCCTTTTAATTTTAGTTGGACTATCTCTCATCCCAGATCTGGAATACAATATCGGGCTAGCAATGCTCTGTTTCCCTGTTCTAGTGTCAAAGTCACAATACATAGCTACAATAATTATGGCTATTTATATATAACCACACAATATAGAGCACATTTTGTCTAAAAAAACTGCACAATTTTCATACCCATCCCATGTCTGGTAAAGACCTAATTCTAATACATCAAACTAGATTATGAAAGATAACAGCTTCAGGGAAGAAGGTTATAAACTCCTGATATTTTTGCCTGAATATCTATTAACTTGTATTGGGTAATTTTTTGTCTTTAGTTAGTTTATAGTGTTATAAGTTTCTTACTGATAATATTTCTCCTTTCATACATTTTTCTAAGATTGTCAAATTGTTTATACCATTATTATCTAAAATCCTTCCAAATCAGATTTAAAGAGTTCTAGAAGACAAATTCATCTTGGGTCTGTCCTATATAAGATGAGTAATCATGAAACAGCTGCATTATAACTCCTTTTGTACTAGTAGACAAATGCTTCAAGTAGATTTTACATCCCATCCAGGAATTACAGATCATGTCAACAAAAATAAGAGCATACTAAGATTTTTCCTAGAGAAAAGTGTCACCAAGATTTCATCATAGTTTATGTATTTAACAAGCTGAAGCATATTTTTCTTTCTTTTTTTACTGGGCAAAAAGTATATATTTAGAATTAGCCAGCTGGACTCAGTTTAGATGATCCCAATTTTGTTGGCA
>NDGM011126321.1:0-12758 GCA_002564305.1 Octomys mimax
GGGCTGGGGAGATGGCTCAGTAGAATAAGTGCTTGCCTGGCAAGTACAAGGGCCTGAGTTCAACCCCTGGTTCTGCCACCAAAAAAAAAAAAAAAAAAAAAGAAAGAAAATCAATACAGGAGTAAGGGTGTTAGTTAAGAAATTATTGCAAAATTCTGGCAGAAGCTGAAGTCATGAACCAGGCGGCTGCGTGAAGGTCACTTGGTGTGGCAAGAGCCCTGCATATTTTGAAGAGGTAGCCGCCTTGGTGTTTCCTGGGGGCGAGCTGAGGGTGACACCCATTTCTGGTCTGAGCAACTGGAAGGGTGGAGCTTTCTGTTCGAGGAGTCAACTGTGGAGGAATAGTTTGTGAGGAAGAATTTAGAGAGGCAGCAGGTAGGAGCCAAACCCGACGGAGGCTTTGGAACTGGAACTCTAGAGAGTGTCCTAATGATACAGGAAAATTGCTGAATGGCTTTAAGTCCTCAGAGGTTGGACACAGATGGCATTTTAGAAACAACTCGAGGAGCCGAGCCCTCGCTGTGCTGAGGGCGATGGGGCAGGCCGAGCCCACCTGCTGGAGAGATGTGGGGGAGATGTGCTCCCCTATTTAAAATGACCCAAGTACAGCCAAGGAGATTTTCCTGTCTCAGAATAACAGAATTTCTCAAATATTAGTGAAGTAATAAACTGACAAGCCATTTCCAAGGAAGAAATCCTCATTGGCCCCCAAGCTCAGCTCAAGCTATTTTAATTATGATGCTACTTGACTGTACGCATTAAACAAGGCACGAGCAATTCTTGAGGAAACTAAATTTTTAAAGCTTGATTTAGCACTGAGGTTGACAGACACAATCTGGCTTTCTTTTTCTCTATTTCTTTTGATTTTTATGTCAAAATTTATATGCAAATCCTTGCTCAAAAATGTTACTTACTAATTCAAGATGATGTTACCTACTTGTTCAAGATAATCAGGTATTATTCAAGAATTTGCCAGTAGGCAATCTCTGGGGCACAATTGGACTCTGTAAAGCTTCTGGCCACAGATCCGAGGTAGCACCGCTGCATCTTGGAAGCCTTCGTCAGCATGCTATGCAATAGTTTTGTTGCACATTCTTCACTAAGCATTCATCTCTCCACTCATTACAGTGAATTGCTGCAAATTGGCATGGACAAAGATACAATTGTGTGGCGTGTTAGTTGTGACATGGTACTTTCTTTCAAATATAGCAAACCTGTACACAAAGGAGGCAACCAGGACAAAGTAAGATTAAGAGCACTAGCAAGGAACAGAGAAAAGTGAACCTTACAAGTGGTGTAATTCATGCATAAAAACTCTAAAAGAGCCTTGTGATACTTTAGTAGGATAGCCAGGAAAGTTTAGCAAATTTTCTGGAGGTTAAATCAAATAAATGCTGGTATGATCATCTATACTAGCAGCAGCTGAAAAATAAAATTGCAGAGATATTATTTAAACTAGTACAAAATTACCTAATAATCAATGTAATGGAAGACAGACAAGACCCTTGTGGGAAAACAAATGAAACTTTTGTGACCAGTTTTGAACAAGGTCTTCTTACGTGGAAAGACGGACCATGCCCATTGATGAGGAAATGCAGTGCTTTTAATCTTTTACTTATTTATTTGGTATAGGGGCTTGCTGCGCAGCACACACTCATAGTGATCCTTCTGCCTCAGCCTCCCCAGTGCTGGGATTTTGGGGGCCAGCATGGCATGCCTAGGGCTCCAGGGCCTGCACTACATGTGGTAACGGGGATCAAACCGGGGTCCTCTCGCTTGCCAGGCAGGTGCCCAGACCTCTGAACTATCACCCAGCCCATGAAAATGTAGTATTTTGAAAATGGCAACTCTCTGTAATTTGATTCAGTGAAATGCTTATTACATTGTTAAGATTATTTTCAAATATTGACAAGCTGATTATAAATTTTAGATATTCAAAAACTAAAAATAACCACGGCATTTCTAAGGAAAACAAAACGAGGTAAGGGTGACATCCCAAGTAAACATGCTTCATAAGGCATTATCAAACCAAAGTACTTGCGACTAGAATGTATTCTGCTCACGTAGAAAGATAGACCAAGACACACTAGAGACAGAGGAGACAAACCCAGAAATATGGACTTCAGAAGACACAGGCCCAAGGCTGGAGACTGATGTAGAAATGATGAATAAAGAAGATGAGGCTCACCAAGGGAGAGAAACTGCAACGCACTGCAGAACCAACACTTACTAGGAAATGAACAAAGGGGGACAGGAACTCAGAGGCTGGCAGGGCCTGGAACCTGGGAGTCTCCGCGAGGGCACAGCGTGACTTCAGAGTTGTGCGAATTCTTACACAAGCAACCACAAAGATAGTGGATGGTGACAAAGGACGTGTCAGAGCCCGAGCTTTGGTAGCTTCCAGGACGACAAGGCCCAGGCACCAGCGGATGAGTGCTGGAGATGAGAGATAGGGGGCCGCGGGGGTCAGGGAGCCCCGAGGCTGAGTCAGATACCTGCATGGACCTGGATTTCGGCCAGGACAGAGAGGACTGGACGGCGCTGGGGCTCAGCAGGACGGCGTGGGGTGGGGAGTTCACGGGGAGGCAGAGCGGGAGGCGGGGGCAGCTGGGCAGCAGAGCCCCGGAGACAGGCACTGCCACGGCGCTGGCACCACAGCGTGAAGAACGACAGGAAAAAGTCCAGCATGGAAGGCTTCTGAGGACACAGTGTCACCGCCTCAGTGAGGTCAGGGCGTGGGGAACTGCCCAAGAAGCCCATGTCTAGGAGGAATGGAGATTCTGGGGAGATATTCTGGGGGCCACAGGGTTGGATGTGGCAGGAGGCAGGCGAGCAGCTTAGGCTAACAGGGAGGAAGGAGAGCTCGGGGAGTCGAACGCGGGGCCTGCACTGCCTGGACGGCTGCTCCGCAGAAGCCCACAGTAGGCACAGCCGGGCGGCCAATGGATGCTTCGGGAATTGACCAACCTGGTCCTTGGCAGGAGTGCAGCACCGCTCACCCGCGGTGGCCCTGGAAGAAAATACTACTCAAGCACGTGGCTTAGCCGTTCAGGGACATCTCCAGGGAACCCAGGGAATGCTGCCCACCAGGGAATTCATATCAGGTGTACTTTATTTTGTATTTATTTGTTATGTATTTTTGGTACAGGGTCTACAGGGTCTCATTGCATAGTGATCCGTCTGTTTACAGCCTCACAAGTGCTGGGATTACAGGTGCACGTCACCACGCCCAGTCTCAATCGCCATCTCAGCACACCCTGGGGTCGGGGCTGATATGGCACACCTGGGATTGAACCCCGGTCCTTGTGCCTGCCTAAGCAGGCGCTTTAATCCGCTGAGCTATCTGGCTGGCCCTCAGGTGTACATTAGATGAACCAGCTGATAACTTGTCCTCCTTCTTCAAGCTAAGAAAGAGAAATCTAACTTTGAAACTATTTCATTTCAATGGTGGAAGTTATTTAATCTTGAATATTAGTGTTTTAATTATGAGTAAACTAATTATTTAGTCGGGGTTAGTAAATTAAGGCTGAGATGATATCAAACCTTTGCTAGTTGCGTTATGTTTGGGGAGTTACCATGAGTGCTGTGATAATTCTAGAAAAAAGACAGCATACATATTAAAGACTTCTGTACTTTAAAAGGGCTGGGGGACATGGCCTGGTTATGGAGTGATGGAGATGTGTGGTTTCATTACGCAGATCGGTAAGGTCCTTGGTCGCACAAAGCAAGGCGATCGTCAGTTGATTTGAGCAGAAAGGACATCTCTAGGAAGGTGGCTCCTGAGAGGCCCCCTCTGAGGACAGAAGCAGAGCCACTAGATGACGACAGCTCTGCCTTCTCTTTTTCACATAAAGGTCCACGGAGTGGCAGCTGTTTTGGCTGGAGACCTGGTAGAGAATGACAGAATCTCTGAAATGCTCCCACTGTCCCGGAGAGCTGATCTGGGCAGCCGTGTGGGCTCTGCCCATGGCCCTGGCATGCCCACTGCTGCTGCCAGAGAGGGCGGCCTCCACGTCCTGTGGCTCCAGGGAGGGTGTCTTGGCCCCGGCTTCAGAACAGGCAGGAGACAGGTTCCCGGCACATTTGCTTTAATGTGAGGCCAGGTTTGACCTGGGAAGGGGCTCAGACGCCGGCCAGCTCAGATGATGGATACCACACTTATTTGTTGTTGTTGTCGTTTCTCATCCTTGTGGGGTTTTTGTTTGTTTTGATTTGTATTTTTTTAACTTTTATTTTGCCTTTACCCAAACATTCTAAAATACAGGCAAATTAATAGTGCTTAAGTGCAGAAAGAAAGCTACAGGAAATCAGCACAAAACTGAAGACACCGTCAGCGTGTGGACCGGTGAGGGCCTTCGCTGCAAGGAGACCTGAGATTCACCCCATTCCCTGGGGATGCCGTGCAGGTGAGGCACTGTGAGAGCTCGGGTGCTATCTGTAAGTGTCATCCCTAGATGTGATTAAGTCGGACTCAGTTTCTCACTGAACTGGACCAGGCCGTGTTGTTGCTCTGTGTGCTGTCTCTACCGATGCTGGATGAGGACGACGTGTAGCGCTTCCTTGCTTGTGCTCTTTCTCTGTTCATGTTGCTTGTTTTCACATTGTGTGCTGTCCTTCACCTCCCTCCCTATGCCCCCGTGGTATGGATGAGCCTGTTACTATAGCAACCTGTATCTCAACCATCCGCCACATAGCCTGGATCCTGACTCAATTTAAATCAATTCAATAAATATTTATTTGCTTACTATGTGCAGCACATCACAGACCTTGTCAAAATTTAGTGACAAACCTCTCTTGTCTCCCGTAATACAGCTCGTAATAGATCAAGCTGTGTCGGGTAGATGACAAAAACAAATGAGGTGAGTGGAGAACACAAGCGAGGGGCACGCGAAAGAGGGATTGAAGCTCCCCACGACGCGTCCTAAGATGCTCCTCTCGCCGCTCCTTTGTCATTCGTGCTCCTTGCCACTGTGTGAAAGCTTTCTTCCTCACCTGGCACCCATTGCAACTCCAAAATCCAAATGCGCCTGGACTTCTCTACATAGAAAATGAAAACAACGTGATGGGTAAACAAAAAGAAGTACATTTCATATGAGACATGGGTTACATTTTTAATTTTCTTTTCCAACATGCATCAAGAGTAGCTCATTAAATAGGAAATGATTTTTAAGAAACGTGCATTTGAGATTAAGAGAAACCGTTCTGAAGCACTTAAAATTTATAAGAATTTAATTAAAGTGTAATTGTTTAAATATGTCAGATGCCATTAGGCCCCACTTGTTGGTAACGTGACACTTCTTTCTACCTAGAGGGACATAGTGCCTGTGCCCTCGGGAGGCAATGACTGGCTCAGGGCTTGCCACAGCCCAGGGGAATTAAGCTCAGTCTCATTAAGAACCTAAGAAAAACACGGTGATGGCTTTTAAGCTAAGCATGTATCTTGTCACTTGGTCCTGCAGGCAGGCGTTAGCTGTTGTACTAACTTTAGTGTGCAGCGAAGATATCTCTGCAAAAGATGATTTCAGCAATGACGAGGACAGTGGTGACAAACAGGCACTGCGAGAGTTTGCCGCTTAAAAACAAATGATGCGACCCCACGGTGCCCCTTCACCCCATCATTCCTCTCTGGCCACCACTAATCGCATCCCCTCTCTGAGCAGATGGCCTTTTTCCTGAGCTCTGTGACAACACAGGCTTCCCCACAGCACTCTCCCGAAGTCCCATCTCCATGAACAGGTGTGTCAGGACTGGCTTTACGCCTTCGTGCTGCTCTGGAGCAGAAAGCTCCTGTGTCACTGCTGTGGCCGTTACCCAGCATAGAGCCTACCCGGGGCTCTGCGGGGATTTATTACACAAATAAATGAACACTCTTCCTTCTTTCAATCATAAATTAAATATTTTTTTTGTTTTCAAAGTACAGGTTTTATTTTTAATGTAATACATTATCATGGTAGAAACCTAAAAAGCACTGACTCTTACTAGAGGAGGTACCTCCCCACACATTTCCTGGCTCCCCCGCACACTTCTCTGGCGCAGCCTCAGGAGCTGCCCTGCCCTCTGGCCAGAGTCCCATCCTCGGGTGGGGATCCATGCAGGCAGTGCTTCTCCTGGGAGGACAGTGGGGACGGGGCGTGGCAGCCCAGGTGCTGATAGTGGCCAGAAAGCTGGGCTTGGTCACAGCGGAGGGTGAGTGGCAGCAGAGCCCAGCGGAGCACCAGCCAGGGCCAGATCCAGAGGTGCTGCAGGCCCAAGAGGCTAGGCAAGGGTTAGGGGAGTGCAGCGGGGGGCAAAGAATAGCAGCAGCCCTGTGAGGGTGCCCCAGGAGCACCCAGAGGCAGAGCCGTATCTTTATTTGGGGGAATCTGGCTAAGGGAACTCCAGAGGGTCTCTGAGGACAGGCCAGCACTGTGGGCTCTTCGGACTCCAGCTCTGTCGCCTGTCTCTCCCTCTGGTGCATCCCTGCCTCTGATCCTCTCTCCTGGACTGTAAGTCATCGCTGTCTCTTCCACCTGCAGACAGAAGACCAATGGCACGCCCTCTCCCCCGTCTCTTCCTTCAGACCTGCGAAGCCGAGCCCCTCTGCCAGTTCTAGACACATTTCTCACATCAACAACACGAGGCCGCTCTTTCCACCCCTCACCTGCCGACTCCGTTGGTTCTGCCTTCTGCCCTCCATTTGGCTACTTTTGCCAGGGCCACAAGTGACTTTCCTTTCTTCCGGCCATCACTAGCCATACAAGTTGTCCTTTAATCTCTACTTGCATTCCCTTCTTGGAGGTCAGACGCTCTGGTCCATTTCCTCCTTGTCTTAGTCCCTTTCTTGTCACAGAGCCAAAGCAGCCAGTGCTCAGATATGAAAGAGGAGAGGCTTCCTTTGCCTTTAAGTTTCAGCCAGCTTGGTCTGTGCATGGTCAGCTGGCTGCGCAGGAGAAATGACACAGTGCGGGACTCGGGTGGACAAAGTTGCTCAGACTGTGGCCGAAGAAGAGGGTGGGGGTCAGCAGGCGGGGGGAGCACGCGCCACGGGCGACCTCTTCCAACAGGAGAGCACCCCGCAGCACAGATGAACCTGCTGACTGGTAATCCCATCACTTCTACACACCCCGCATCTGAGCACACGGGCTTGGGGGGACATTCCAGCTCTAAGCCGTAACCTTCTCCTTTGCCAACCCTGGCACCCCCTCGGACTGGTTCTGCTCTCTCTGTGCCACGTCCTTTTCTGTCCTCAGTGGGACTCTGTTCCTCCACCCAGTCTGCTAACCAGGCGATTGCTGGCTTCTTCACTTTCACTCATGCCTCCTCTTGATTTCTTTATTGTGTAGATTTTTATGACTCTGTGCTGCAGGCACTGTGGATACTCCTACCTGCTTTACCTGATGTAGCAGATAGCATCTTGGCTCCCAGACGGTAAAACTGAGGCTGGAGTTGTACTATTGCACTCTCCATGTGGGAGAGACAGACTAGAGGTCTGAATTCACAGCTCTTTCCGTTTCATTAAGATGCCTTTCAAACGCTCTTTGTCTTTAATCAGCTCTCTTCTGCCAGGAGCGGTCCCACCCTTAGCCTGTGTCCTCATGTTTTACTTTTGAAACAGAAGGAGAGATTTACAGGCAATGAAGGCCTAAAATTCCATCCCCCTGTGATCAGCACCATCAGATGCGTCTCTACATGACCCAGACGAGGATGGCAATACATCGTGTATCTGGAGACTCACCGGTGTGGTCACATCTTCGTGGCACTTACAAGCCGATGGTGAGGGTGGAGTGCGGTTCTCATGCAAGCAAAGCAATGAGGGCAATTAAAGAAAACCCAGTAAGGAAATCTGGCCCCTGCTGAGGGACCAGTGAGCTTCCTTCAAGAAGCAGTGTTCCATTTGAGGTCTAACTAAAGGGTTGTAACTCTCCCCATTTGTAGAGAAGAGAGAGCCTTTCAAGGGGAGGAGACAGGGTGAGAAAGACCCTAGGGGTAGAACAGGCATAAAACTTTGAAAATCGGAAAGGTCAGGGCAGAGGGTAGCCAAGAAGTCGGTCATAGCCCAGGAGGACTGCGCTCCAATCGTAAGATTTGTGTTTTCTGCAGTTTAGTCTGGCCGCAATGTGGAGAACCCGCCCGAGGGGCCTACACAGACACGTGGGAGACGGTGAGGACAGAGCGCACAGTGGGGCTGCTCCGGGTGGCTGCGCACACGCACGGGGAGCTGATTTGGTACAGACTGAGGAAGCAGAATCGGGACATACCCAGCGAGTAAGGGTACCTAAGAGGTAAAAGTGGCTAAGGTGTCACATTACACCCTAGAAGTCAGTGACGTCTAACTGGGACAAGCAGAAGTCAAGGAGGGGCCGGGGAGATGGCTCAGTAGAATAAGCACTTGCCTGGCAAGCGCAAGGGTCTGAGTTCAATCCCCGGTTCTGCCAAAAAAAAAAAAGAAGTCAGGGAAATCTGGCTTGAAGGGAGGATGGGGTGAGCCGAAGGGCTCGGGGCACAAGGAGACAGTTGCTGTATTACCAGTCTCGAGCTCCAACGGGAGACGTGGGTGGAAGAGACAAACTTAGCAGCTGCCATTGCTGGAGTGGGGATCAAGCCCTGGCCGTGGGAGAAATCAAGGAGAGAAGGAAGGGGCCGGCGAGATAGCTCAGCGGTCTAAAGCGCCTGCTTAGGCAAGCTTAGGCGGCCTCAGGGGACTGCAGGTCAATCCCTAGAACCACTTGCAGGGTGGGCTGAGCCAGCCAAAAAAAAGAAGAAAAGGAAATTAGAGAAGCAAGCCCAGCCTCTCTGGACTTCTTGGGAAGACTTTGTCTAAGAGACTCCCTCCCAAGCACACTTCCTGAAGAAATTTATGTTGTTTCGCAAATTTCTTTTAGCTGGATTTAAAATCTTCAGCTCAATAAGAAATTTTTAAAAATCTATACCTTCTGGGCTCCAAAGGAACCTGTCATATTTTATTTATTAAAAGGTAAAGCATGCAAATGTTGGCATTTGGTAAGTCTGGAGGTGATCACATTCTGTTATGAATCTCTGTACTTTTGAATGAATATGAATTTCATTAATAAAGTACAAGACCAATAGCAAAGAGTTCCAGTAGTAAAACTTAAGCCAACAAAAACTCAAAACAGAAAACTAAATACCAATAGTTAATAGAAAAATAAAGGATTAGAGACATTGCCAAAGAGCCTTGTGGCCCAACCAGGAAAAGATTCTCACTCGTTGTAGAAGAGGTTTCATGCAAGATGCTGTTGGTAACTTCGCAGGGTAGGAATTTCCAATATTAAAAAAAAGCAAGTAATAAAATGGCTATTTGCCTTGACTCTGTTTATGTTTCAGGGTATGAGGAGCAAGAATTTGGGCAAAATTGTTTGCTTTGGCTGTACAGAAAGGTGGTTGCGCCGGCTTAATGAACGGAAGCCACTTGTGCAAGCCATTTGCACAGGAAAGTTATACACCGCGGATGCAAGCTTTGCCCAAGCCTAACTCAGCCCCAGTGGGGCCGCTCGCTCACCAGGCACAGCAGGTTCCAAGCATATTTCAAAGAAAAGACTCTGCTGAGGTAATTAATGGAAGCATCTCTAGGTGAGATCGTCCCAGACTAGGTTTATCCTAAATCAAGATATTGTTTTTCTTATACAGTACATAAAATGGGAAGACACAGGGACAAAGAGGGGAAGGTCCTCTGAGGATGACAGCAGAGACCGAGACGTCCACAAGCTGAGGCTGGGCCTAGGACTGCCAGCCACCACCGGAAGCTAAGGAGAGGGGCATGGAATGGGTTCCGGGCCTGCAAAAGGAACTAAGGCTTATGGCATCTTGCTGTAGGAGTCTCGCCCCCTCAACCAGAAGAGAACGAGTTCTGTTTATGGAGCCGCACAGTGCACGCAGTTAGGGCAGCCCCCCCAGCGAGCCAATGCAGAGGCTCTGGAGAAGCAGTGCTCTGAGAGTAACTAGAGCCCACCCAGGGCGCCGCAGTGGGCAGTGGCCTGGAGGGACAGGGTGGGGAGCACGTGTCTCGAAGGCTGCCCGAGGCACTATTGTTCGGGTCTCCCAAGACTTGGGTCAAAAACTTAATCCCCAGAGCGGTGTCTTTGGCAGGCAGTGGAGTTTCTGAGACTGGAAGCTCCAGGGGAGAACCCTAGGCCACTGGGCTCTGCCCTTCCAGGGGATCCAGCCCCCTCTTAGCTGACTTTTGCTGGCTGGAGCCAAAGTGAGCGTTCTGCTTCTCCACGTGCTCCCTGCCATCGCTGAGGTTTGCTCATGGACATCTAAGCTCTGCGCCTGAATGTTTTCTCCTTACGAGCTGCTTAGCCAAAGCCTCTGCTGCAGTAGCAGGAAGCTAGCACCAGCACTTAGAATGCAGCGCAGCTCAAAGCTGCTCCTCCTTTCCCAAGGGTGCTACCGAGGGGCTCTAATCTTGTTCATTTTCCTCACGTGTGATGAATTAGTTTTCTCTCATCGCTTTCAGAAGTTTGTCTTACACTTTTAGGATTTTTACTATGATTTGTCTGCATATGTATCTCTTTGTACATATCCTAATTAGAGATACTTGACCTGTTAGCTTTATAGATTTTTATTGTTTTGAGCCGTAATTCCTTCAAGTATTTTTCTGTTCCTCTTTTCCTCTCCTTCTAGTATCCCTACCTTATGTTAATGTTCTTAGTGGCATTCCACATTTCTTTGAGGCTCTGTTAAATTTTCTTCCTTTTCATCCCCTCTGTTGTTCATATTGTGTAATGTTTATTGATCCATTTTCAAGTTCATTAATTCCCTCTTCTGCCAGTTAGAATCAACTTTCAAGCCTCCATATTGAATTTTTCATTTCAGTTCTCTTATATTTGTTAGTATCTTTTGCATCTATGCTTATTAAGGAGATTGGACTGTAGTGGTCTTTTTTGATTGGGTTTTTCACTCATTTGATGTCAAAGTAATACTTGCCGCCAGGAATGATTTAGGGAGAATTGCTTCCCTTTCAATTTCATTAAAGAGTTTGAAGAGTATTGACATTAGATCTCCTCTATATTTTTATATAATTCAGCAGTAAATGAATCAGGACCTGAGCTTTTCTTTGTTGGTGAGTTTTAGTCACATTTTCAATCTCATTAACTGATATTGGGTCGTTTAGAATTTTTATATCTTGTTGTTTAGCTTTGGAAATTTATATGTATTGAGGAATCTGTCCATTTCTTTTGTGTTTTACGTCTTATGAGAGTAAAGATATTCAAAGTAGGTATCGATGATCTTCTGAACTTCCATAGGTCCTGTCATCATTTCACCGTTATTACTCTTCAGTGCATGAATCTGAGTCTTTTCTTTCTTCTTTGGACAAGGTTGATGAGGGGTTTATCAATTTTATTTATTCTCTCAAAGAACAACTCTTCAATTTATTTAATTTTCATATTGTTTACTTTGTCTCCATTGTGTTAATTTTTGCTCTGATCTTTATAATTTCCTCCCTTCTATGGGCTTTGGATTAGTGTTACTCTTCTTTTTCTAGGAACTTGGGATGTAACATTAGGCTGTTTTTTTGTGATTGTGTTGTTTTCCTGATGTGAGAATTCACTATTATATGTTGTATCTGTAATCTCATTTAGTTGTTGATATTGTTTAATTTCTTCCTTTATGTCACTTGTGCCCCATTGATTGTTTAGGAGTCTATTATTTAATTTCCATGTGTTTATAGAATTTGGGTGGTATCTTTTCCATTAATTTATAATTCGTTGTACTATGATCAGATAATATGCATGGATAATTTCAGTTCCTTTGCATTTACATTAGCATGTTCTGTGTGCATATATATATATATATATATATATATATATAATTTTAGAGAAAGCCCATGTGCAGCTGAGAAGAATGTGTATTCTGATGATGTTGGGTGGAACACTCTGGAAACTTCTACTGAGTCCATTTGTTCATGGGTTTTGTTCAGTTCTGATATTTTTTAACTGATTTTTTGTCTAGTTGATCTACGTCTTTGTGATAATGAGTTATTGAGGTCTCTATGTATAATTGTATTATTATTTATTTGATTTTTCACATCTATTACTAATTGCCTTACTGTTGGGTGCTCCTGTATTTGGAGCAAATATATTATGATTGTTATCTCTTGATCTTGACGTTTCCCCCTAACAAGTATATAGTGACCTTCTTTAACTCTTCTGATCATTTCTGGTTTGAAATTCACATTCTCTGCAAATAGTATAGGTACCCTTGCTTTTTTATGGTTCCTGTTATATTAAAGATTGTTATTGTTAAATATGTTTCTGTGTTTCTTTTATATAACTTGTTGGATCTTATTTGTTTTGTTTTTGTCTTCTTTTTTTTCCTTCTTCTTTTTTTTTAAACCAGGGATCAAACTCAGGACTTTGTGTGGAGCTCGTTTCTTGATTCACTCCGCCAGTCTGTTTCTTTTCATTGGTGAATTGAATCTATTTACATTGATGCTTCTAGGTGATATGTATTGGTTTATCTTTTTCATGATATTTTCCTGCTGTTGGTTCCCTGCTTTTCCCCTCTGTTTATCTGCTTGACCTATCTGTTGGCTTGTTTCTTTGTTGTTCTTGAAATTGTGGTCATTTTTATCTCTGTCTACACCATTCTTTGTAGAGTTTGTTTGGTGGTCATAAATCTCTTCAGATGTTCTTTGTCATGGAAGTATCTCATTTCTCCATTAATTTTATTTTTTTTTCCTTTTTTTTTAATAAGGATTTTTTTTTTTTTTTTTGCTCCTCGAATGCCCTCAGGGCACTTTTGGCTGGCTGGAGTGTTGT
>NDGM011126348.1:0-10674 GCA_002564305.1 Octomys mimax
GCATCTCCCCAGTAAGGTGTCTGGTCTTTGTCATCCCCTTCGAGGGCCTGTCCCTGTCTAACTTCCTACAATATTTCTATCTAACTCAGGCTGCCTGCAACATTGTATTTAGTACAGAATCTACAGGGTCTCACTACATAGATTAGACTCATAGTGGTCCTCCTGTTTTCAGCCTCTCGAGTGTTGGGATTACAGATGCACACCACCATGCCCAGTCTCAATCGCCATCTCAGCATGCCCCAGCAGCAGGGCCGGCGTGGCACTCTGGGGATTGAACCCCAGTCCCTGAGTCTGCCTAAGCAGGCACTTTAGTCTGCTGAGCTATCTGGCTGGCCTTCTAAATGTATTTCTTCTCAAGAGAAGCAATCATTAATGCTACAGGGGCACACGGTATGACTTAACATTTTAGAAATTAAACATTCTGGATGAAAACTATAAATAACTTGAATCTGATTTATATAAATGCTTTCAATAGCACCAAAATTAAGGCCAAACATTACTATAAAAGGAAAAGAATCATTTTTATTCGAGTTTACTGTCTAAATCTACCTATAATTCTATTCATTAGTGCTTCAAATTTTGTATGCTTTCTTCATTGGAAAATGTATGCAGTTTATTACAGATGGATTGCTTTTTAATTGCCATGAACAGCTCAGAAATTAAATTCATTTTGCTTCAATTTTCAAAAAATAAAAAATAAAGTATTTTTAAGGAATTACAGCTCAAGTTTCTTTCCAGCACTTAACTCGTGTCGCATGCCGGCATTGAAGGCAATAACTTCCTCATGTCTCACTGGAAGCTCATTTTATCTCTGTTGTTCTTTCATTTACAGAGCTGCCCCAGCTAGATCACTGTAAGCAAAAGCACTGTTTTTGGCATTCTAGAAATAATAAAAATAATCTTAAAGATCTGAGGAAAAAAATTATACCCGTGAAACAAAAATAATAACTGATAACCTTTTGCTCAGGGCAGGCTCGTAGGAAAGGTTTTGCTTTTCCTGATGCATTTCATGTGTCATCCAATGCTGAAAACATCTTTTATTTTTCCCCTCTTGGAGTTAACATCTCCGTAAGAAGTTTGAATTTTTCTTGGATGTGTTCAGTTAGGACATTGCAGGCTGTGGGCAGGGTGATGGGGACGGCTGTGTCCTGACTGGCTGGCTGCCGTCACCCCTAGACGGTGGGAAGCGCGGATCACACAGCCTCTGCCCCTGCCTGCTGTCACCACCTTCGCACACACAGTTGCCAGCTTCATATCTGTGTCCACAAGGGGCTTTGCTTGTGCTTGAAGCTTCTGCAGAACACACGGACAGAAGCTCCTGGGAAAACACCAGCTCCGACTCCTGGAGCCTGGACCATGGAAGCCCATTCTCTGCCTCCTTTCCCAAATGCAGCCGCAGTGCCCAGGCTTGCATCCACCCTCAGTTCCTGCATGCAGCCAGCTGGAGCCCGTCGCAGCAAAGCGGGGTTGCCAGAGACAGGTGGTGCCAGGAATGTAGGGCATCAGCTAGTCGTGAGGTTTTCTTAGCACCCACAGGAGTTCTCAAGAATCTGTCCCTTCTGCAGGTTTCTTAGATACAGCAGGTGATATTAGACCCCTAAGATTCCCATGCACTCCCCCCAAAAATTCACAGACTATGTTTACTTATCCCCCACCCAAGAGCTGAGCACTGTGCCAGGAGCAGGGTGCTGCCACTGTGCCTCACTGTGGAGGCGCACCTGAGAGGACAGCGTCTGAGGCATGGCTTCAGGAGAGGCCATGGAGACCTCCAGAGGAGCCACTGGTGGCAGCCCAGGGAGGCCTGCAGGAGGAGAAACGCACCTGTCATTCCTGAGCCACAGGAAGCAATGTGTAGGGCCGGTGAGGAGACTGGATTGAGGAGTGGAGCAGGATGGGAAGAGGGCTGGACCTATGAAACCCTGTGAGCAGCTTGGGAAGCTGGGTGCGGCCCCAGGGCACATGAGAGAGCCCGGAAGGAAGGCAGCCAGAGGCTGCCAGGAAGGGCCTTGGGTGTCCTAGGAAAAGGTTTGGGGTGTGTGTATAAGTGTGTGTGGTCCCGTGTGTGTGTGTGTGTGTGTGTGTGTGTGTGTGTGTGTGTTACAAGGAGTTGAACTTAGCCCCTTCACACTGAGCTATACCTCCAGCCCACTTTTTATTTTCTTCAGTTTTGAGACAGGGTCTCACTAAGTTCCCCAGGCTTGACTTGAACTTGGCTTATATTCAACCCAACAGAACCACAGCAAAGGTAGCTTGGACAAGGAAGCAATGCTTTGTGGAACCATAGACAGGCATCATGGCAAACCAGCAGAAGGGCTCCTCGCTGCAGCCAGCCCACCGGGTGCTCCTCGCAGGAGGCTAGGTGGGGCTGTCACCCCCACATACACAAAACAAGTGGAACAGGGTGATAGGGCGTGTGGGTGGCGGTGCAGCAGGAACACATGGAGAATGCTTCTGTCTGTGGCACCAAACTGCAGAAGTCCTGGCTGTGCTGGATTCCAGACAGGGCGGCGGTGGCAGCCCAGCAGGTATGGACTGGGGAGCTATGGGGATGGCCACGAACACCCAGAAAGAGAATGCAGCATGTGCCCAGGCCAAGGAAGAGGGCAGGACCCTGGGAGTACTCCCTGATAGGGGCAAGCAATCCCAAGAGAAAAGTAGAGGAGGCAGGTGTCATCCTGACTAGCATGCGGCTTGAGCTGGGTGGACGTCACGTAGTGTGACTCTGTCCTCTTCGTCAGGAAATCTCAGGAGGCAAAGCTGCCACACACAGACCCAGAGCCAGGGTGGCCTGGCTCTCTTCTCTCCCCACTGCCACACATGGCTGTGTGTCCAGAGCCCGCAGATGAACCATGCCTGCCAGGCCCACGCAGCGTCTCTGCCGTGGATGGAGGGCTCTCTGCTTCTCCCAAGGGACAGGAGATCTCTGGGGCTGAGTTGTTTCCCCAGCACGACAAGCTGGTTGGCAGCAGAGCTTGGACTTGTGGGTTTTTGACGATGCTGCTCTACCTCTCCTCAGGGAGCAATCTGCAGCAGCTGTAGGTGCTGCTCAGTGGAGGCCTTCAAGGTCAGGATGCACAGAAAGGATAAAAGGAAAGACAGGGGTAGGGTTATTTACTGCCTTACCACACTGCTCATGCCCCAACAAGTGCTTCCCTACCGAGCCAGCGCCCCACCAACTCTACACACACACACACACACACACACCACACACAACACACACAGGCACACACACCCTTGGGTCACAGCTTCTGGTTCTCGGGAGATGTGGCAGGAATAACAAAAGAACTGTGCATCTAGCCCCTCTGGGCTGCTCTGGGCAGAGAGGAAGCAGCCGCAGTAAACTGCTTCTCCAAGCTGCTGTGCTTCTTAGCACAGCGCCTCACTCCTGTTCCCCAAGGACACCTCCTGCTTGCCCCAAACAATGCTATCTCGCTCTTATTAAATTGCCATCTGTTTCCCCTCTCCCAGGACAATGCAGCCCAAGAGAAGCGCGTAAGCTGATCCTCGCTGGGGCTTTCACAGGTGCACACAAAGAGGGGGCCTTTCCTCTGGGCTTCAGGGCAGTCTGTGCCCTGACTCTTCCCACACTCTGGCCTTGGACCCTCCCGCCTCACTCCACTGTGGATCTTCAGGGGGATGCCAGATTCCTCACATTTGGCTTCATCATTCATTGAAGAAAAGTCACTGTGGTGATGACTGACCTTGCTGTATTGGGGAAACATCTAGTAGGAGGGCAAAGCTTAGAGGACCTTGCAGCTCTTGTCTCGACTCAAGGAAGTTTATGTTACAAGTTGCTGTAGCCTCCTCTTAGAAAATCAGGTAAATTAGTGTACATTATATTCACGGAATGCCATGAAATTAATGAGTGCATATCTCCATGGACTACTATGAAATAAACTAGTATATGGTGTTTCGTGGGATACTAAGCAAGTATAAAGTCAAAAATGAAAGAACTTTATTTTTTTTGTGGCCAACTCAGCCCACCCTGGGGGCATGGCTGGCATGGCATGTGGTACCTAGGATCAAACCATGGTGCCTACCATTGCCTAAGCTTGCCTAGGCAGGTACTTTTTTTTTTTTTTTTTAGATTGTTTTGTTTTATTTATTTATTTTTATTTTATTTTATTTTTTTTCAAATCAAATCGGTATCAGGCAGGCACTTTAGACCACTGAGTTATCTCATCGGCCCAACAATGAAAGAACTTTAGAGAACGGGATTTAGCAATACTTAATAAGATTGGAGATATACGTGCCCTGTACCACCCCACAGGCCCTCCCTGGGTAACTCTGGAGAATCCTTCTTCTGAGAGCAGAAAAAAGGACAGGTGCAAGAGTGTTTATGAATGTATGGGTTGAAAAAGAAAAAAAAAAGAGGGATATAGGTTGAGTTACCAGCTATAGAGAGCCCTTCCTGTCCTTGTCTTGATCCAGAAAGTTCACATTTGTAAACCCATGGATAAGTTATTGGAATCCTGTCAAGTTAATTCCAACCTACCATACTCATGGTGAGAATAAAAACACTAAGGTATATCTGTAGTTTGGGGCAGCCAAGAGGTCCTAAGTCCACTCATGATGATGACTCTCCAGGACCAAGGCTGAACGCTGGTTTTATTCATTCATCAAGAAAGGAGTACTTAAGGATGAGAGACTGTGAGGATGGCAGGAAGTAGGTGAACTAGGCAGGTAGGAGGCTTGCATCCTCCTCCGCAATACACAGAGAGAAGGCTATGCAGGGAGTGATCTGCACTACACAACTGAGATGGTATCTAATGTTTTGGGCCAGTGCTTCAGCTCCAATATGTAATCTTTCAAGCCCCAGGAAGGCACAACCTCTGTCTTGACAGTGTGGAGCACTGGCTCTTTGTCCTCTCTTGACCCAGCTCATATTAAAGAGCAGCAGGTGGGGTTCTGGGTAAACATGCCTGCCGTCTTCAAAGACTACCACCAGTGTCTCAGCTAGACCTATACGTGTTGCTTAAAGCCAATTGAAGGAATAAGGAAAAGTCCTCGCCAGCTCTGTACACATCAAGACATGGAAATAGAGTCAGCCTCAGCCAAAATGGAGACAAGTGCCCCTCTTTCAAGGGGAGTCACCTAAGTGGTCCTCCACCACCAGCCACACCGTCTTCTCACAGTAACACACTCGATGATCAGGGAAATGAAGTTTCTTGGGCCATGTAGTTCAGTTTGAATGAATCTCACAAGAAAAATGTTGAGTTTAAATAGCAAATTGCAGGAAGTACATCCTGAATTCTACCACTAATAATAAAATGTACAAAACACAAAAACTCTCTCCATTGGGTGTAGACACAAACCTCAGGGGTTGAAGGATAAGAAATGCATGCGAATGAGAAAGACCAAATTCAAGGCAGTGGTCATGTCAGCTGCAGTGAGGATGGGATCCATGTATTGAAAAATCTTTATTAAGCTGGATGGAAAGTTCGTGGCCATGCATTTTATTCTCTTTTAGACCTTTCCAAAGTATTTCATAACATTTTAATGAATGAAGTATATTCAATACAGGCCTAGAAAAATAGCTCCCCTTCAATGCTCAGTGAAATAGAACAATACAGAGCACTTGCTTCCAGTTTCTGTGAGACTATACGTGTGCGTGTTTCAGTCTCCTTCTCATCTCTAAGACAAAATACCTGACATGTGTGACTTAAGGGAGGAGAGAATGCCTGGAGCCATGGCTTCAGCCCTTGGTCAGCTGACTCCAAGGCAGAAACAGGGTGGCAGAAGGGCCCAGAAGAGGGAAGTGTGCTCAGCCCATAGCAGCCAGGAAGCAGGAAGAGAAGAGGGACACAGCCATCCAGGGAATACAGCCCTTGATCAGCCTCTTCAAACCAGGTCCCTAACTATAGAGAGCCCTTCCTGATCCTCATCTCAGCCCAGGAGGCTTATATTTGTAATCCCATGGAAAAGTTATTGGAATTCTAGTAAATTAATCCCAATCTACCTACCCAGTGCAACCCAGGGTGAGAATAAAGACAAGAAGGCATATTTGTAGCTGTGGGGAGCCAAGGAGTCCTAAGTCCAGCTGTGATGATGGCTATTCAGAACGAGGCTTCCATCCAGGGCCAAACCCAGGTTCTATTAGTTTGTGAAGAAGGGACTGGCTCAAGGATGAGTAACTGTGAGAACTGTGGGAACTAGGTAAGTGCTAGGAGCCAGGCTAAGTAGGAGACCTGAAATCACCTCCTCAATATGCAGAGAAGAGTAATCTGCATGACACAGTTGAGACAATATCTAATCTTTGGGGGGTCCGTGTGTCAGCTCTTTTATGCCCTGGGAGGTCATAGTCTCTTATCTTGATGCTCAATCCCAGCTGACAGCCTGGAACTCCACTCACTCTCCATCCCGCCCATGTTTATTTGGTGAGTAGGGGGAGAAACACTGCACTGTCACCTTGCTTCAAAGGTGGGGGACATCAGCACCATAATTGAACCCACACGCATTGCTTCAAGCCAACTGAAGGGATGGGGAAAACTCCTGCCAGCTCTGCACACATTGATACATGGAAATGGAGCAAGGCTCAGAGAAAATGGAGACAACTGCTCCCCCTTCAAGGAGCAAGGCCCACATGGCCCTCACACCTAACAACAGTTAACTAGGAACTCACCAGTGAATTCATCCACTGTACTCTTCACTAGTGAGTATGATTTTTGGAAGGTATATGTGTGGAAGGTGTGTGTGTGTGGAAGGTGTGTATGTGGAAGATGCATGTGTGGAAGGTGTGTGTGGGGAAGGTGCATGTGGTTGGAAGGAGCATGTGGAAGACACATGTGTGCAAGGTGCATGGGTGGAAGTTGTGTGCATGTGTGTGAAAGTCCTCACGTAGACTTTTAGGGGACATTCTAGAGCTAAACCCCAATTATGCATGTGTGATTGTCAAACTGGGGGAAGAATTCTGGAAAGTATTTATTAATTAACAGTGTATGCCCCGGGAGATGGAAGAATAAGGTACAGCAGCACTTTCACACCTTCATGTATATACACACCATACATGTCATCTTCAATGTTAAATAATAAATGATACATGAACTAATTCAAATAATCCACAATGTATCACCTTCTAATGCCTCTTTGAACAAATGTTTACTAACTATGTAACGCAGAGTACAGGAAGAGTGTTCAGTGCAGGTTGCCATGATGGGAAAAACCTGATAGTTCCTAGTACCTGGGACAGGAAAGGCAGACATCAACCAAATAATCATACTAGAATGTGTGGAATGTCACCTGTGCTAAGGTGGGCAACTGGTGCTCAGGAAGTGCCCTCCCAAAGGCCAGACAGGCCTTCCTGGCACAGGGAAGCTTCTTAAAGGGGAGCAGGCATGTACTTGGAGAAATGGGAATGACCTTCTTGGACAAGGACTAGCGTGTGCAAGGGCCCTGTGGCAGGTAGGGCACGGGGAAGGAAAGAGCTGGCTTACGTTACTGGTGGTAACATAGGTTAAGATAGAAAATTCTGTAAGAAGAGTAATTTGGCTGAAGCATGATAGGAAGTAGTTCTGGTTTTCGTAGCGATAGCTGAACCGAGTCTCCATATTGAACTACTGTGGTATCTTGGTTTACAAGCTAAATTTTATTTATTTATTTACTTACTTATTTATTTATTTGGTACAGAGTCTCACTATGCAGCTCAGACTTGTAGTGATCCTCCTGTCTGAGCCTCCCCAGTGCTGGACTTACAGACATGTGCTACCATGCACACCCGGTTTTAGGGCAGGGCTGTGCCGCATGCCTGGGATGTGGTACTGGGGATCAAATCCGAGTCCTTGCACTTGCCAGGCAGGCACATAGATTGCTGAGCTATCTCGCCAGCCCCACAAACTTATTTTCAACCTTTTATTTTATTTTATTTCTCTATCTATTTATTTTTGTTACCAGGAATCAAACTCACAGCTTTATGCTTGCCAGGCAGGTGCTGTGCCACTGAGCTATATCTCTGGCCCCAAACTTAATGTTTTATGATTTGGAAGAAGATGGCTGTGTTGTATTTCTGTGGGGAAGACAGCAGTGACCATGTTTGTCAACCCGTGTGGAATTTGCAAGCAGAAGCAAAATTTGGTTGATCATTTTTGTTTGTGAACCAAATCATTTACAAACAGAAGCATCCGTGAATCAAGGTCTCGCTGCACAACTCCCACCCATTTTTATGTTTTATTTTGAAACAGGGTTTTGCTAAGTGGCTAACTTGCCCAGTGGAAGCTTAAACTTGCAGTCCTCCTGCCTTAGCCTCCAAGGGTGCTGGGATTACAGGCTTGTGTCACTGAGCCTGGCATAATGTGAAGTTTCTTGATGAAAATCCTTCTGGAAAAATGTCACATAGTTCAAAATGCTCCTAGCAACCCAAAGAAACTGCAAATCCAGACAGTTCCAGACAGATGGGAAGAAGGGCTGCAGCTGTGGGTTGAGTACCTGTTTTATAGCAGTCACTATTCACTGTTTTGTTGTTTTGTTTTGTTTTGTTTTATTTTAATGGCCAGCTCAGCCCACCCTGGGGCAGGACTGGTATGGCATGTGGTGCTGAGGATTGAACCTCGGTCCCTGGGCTTGCCTAAGTTTGCCTAAACAGGCCCTTTAGACCACTGAGCTAGCCTGCCAGCCCTCACTGTTTTAAACATTGACCATTAACTAATTGAATCCAAACAATGGAAACAATGGCCTGCTTGAGTAGGTAGTATTATTGTTGAGCCCATTTTAAAGTTGAGCAAACTGAGAAAGAGCTGGAAAATGGGCTCACAGAAGTTATACGACGTCTATCTACTAGTTAGTATTTGGGGTGATCAAAAATAAGGTGAATTATTTAAATTTTAAAATGTATTACAATAAAAGACCTGCCTTGCCACTAATCCCCCTCAAAATACTCCCTCGCGCTGCAAGCACACTTATCCCATCATTCTTAGCAGTATGTCTCTTTTTGTAATAAGCTGTTTTAAACATTCGCCATATTTTTCAGTCATTCCTTTCTTTATAAGAAACATTTTTAACTCAAAATGTACATGACGTCTAGCTTTTGACAGAAAACTGTGAGTTACTTGTCCACAGTGTCATTTGGAAGCCCATGATCCTCAGGAAGCTCTAGCAATCGTCCCTCGTGGAAGTTTAGGAAATGACCACTCCGGAAACAAAGCGACAAAACTGAAAATCCTGCAGGGGTTTACAGAAGGGAATCATAAACATCACTGTAAGTACTCACCTTGCTTTTGGACAAAGTGCTTTTCCGACCGAAGGACTTACACTGGCAAGCTGACGCGCCCATCAATGGGCAAGGATGACGCCAACCAACTTGGAATCATAAGCTATTTTTAAACATTTTACTAACATCTAATGTGCACCCTTAAAAATAATCCAGAAATGAGCACGAAGGTTAGTACCACACCTCAAATGCTGCCAAAGACAATGCTCCAACGAAATGTCTGGCTTTAATTACTGCGTAGATTACAACTAGACACGGACAGGCGCAGGGCAGGAAACCCCACTTCCTATGCCAACCTTTAAATCATTAAAGCCTGCTCAGCATAAAGCCCACAGTCGGGCAGACCGAAACCAACGTGCCCGGGCTGGTGGAGAGGCCCAGCCCTGCACAGCTCAGAGCTCGGCGTTGCCTCGTCAGCTGTTCTCTACTCTTAATGGGCCTCAAATCCCATTTTATATTTATATCCCAGCTGCTTCAAAAGGCCACGGCTGTGCCAACCAGACAGCAAAAATAGAAAGAAGAGAGGGGTAATAGCCATACACATGAATAACCAATCCATTTTAAAAATACAAAGCAGGAATTTGGGTCTATTCAGCTTCATAAAAATTAGTTTTATAAGACACCAACTGAGGTTGTGCTGCCGATGGCTGCCTACATGGAGGATCGCGCAGGGCTGAATCTTTCCCCAACGTGAATCATTCTGGAAGGCTTTCTAAATGTGTCGGTGGTCTCCAACCTATCAGCCAAAACACAAGAAAGTAGGAACTGTGTGTGAGTTATGCCCATTGTACATACAAACACAACATTGCTCTGCTACATGATTTTGAAAGTAGAGTTTCAACACAGACAGGAGACTTGGCCTGGATGGGAGGAGCCATAAGCTGGAATCTGCACTGTGTCCTGCTGCAAGGTCATGCTGCTTTGCATGTGTCAGATGAGCTGGTCAGCTTCCTCCTTGGCCACTGTCCAATGAGCCTGCATGGCCTGGCACAGGGTCTCAGTCCACTGCATTCTTCTTTTTAGAGTCAGCGAGGCATGTGCTGATTTCAAAGTATTCCATTCAGAACTATCAGATTCACTCACTCTGTGTTCTGTTAATCCAACCAGATCTAAGCAACTTGTGATAGCACACATTTAAGCATGGACGTCTTTGGACTCACTGATCTTAATTAGAAAGGTAGGGCATAGATAGCTATGTGTGTGAAACCACATAGATTCAGATAGAAAATTGCCTGTGCAGTGAAGTGATACTTGAAAATTAAGAACAGGGTCCTTCTATCTATCTAGAACATATAATGAATTGAAAAATGTCACCCAGCCCCATTCAAAGACCCTATCCAAAAAGGCTCATCTGCGATGAATATGCACTTCTCAGGTGAAGAAATACAAATGGCAAAGAACTATATGACAAAATGTTCAACATCATTGGTCATTCAAGAGATGCAAATTAAAACAACACTGAGATTCCATCT
>NDGM011126350.1:0-12687 GCA_002564305.1 Octomys mimax
AAAATAAAAAAAATAAAATTGTTACTTGTACAGATAAACTTGGTTGTCAAAATTGCCCCTATTAGACTCCCAACCATACTAACTAAAATGATTTTTAATGATTTTATTGTTATACATAGTGATCCCATTCATCATAGGGACTTTGTACCTACATGTGATTTATCTAGCTTTTTTTTTTCCTATTTCCCTCCCATCTTCCTCACTTACAAAAGCTTTATTTCCATTATTTTTCTTCTAGGCTCTTTTTTTCCCAAGCAGTAGAACCAAATCACTTGTGAATGAAAGAAAATGTAATGGAAAGTAAATATATCATTTTAAAGATTTTGTTAGCTTCTTCAAAATTTTTGTTTTAATTATTATAGAGTTTTATTTGAAAAAGTAATACAGTAAATGATTAAAAATCATTTTCTTATTAGATTAAAACACAGCATATATATATATATATATATATATATATATATATATATATATTTGGTACTGGGAGTAAAGCAGAAAATATTATTAAAATATCTTGCAGAAAAACCTAATGTGCTTAAAATATACTTCTGAACTACAATTATAAGAGAACAAAATTTAAATTAGCATATAACTTAAAAAAATTGTCTACTCTCCTACTTTTCCTGTCACCAAGAAATAAATTTTAGCTAATTGTTGTTCAAGGTTTGGGGAGAAAATTGAAGAATGCCTTCATTTCTTGTTAACTACAGCATTAATCAGTGGTTAATTGTAATTATTTAGCCTGTAGAAAGAGTGAAAGTAGAATTAGAATTTGACTACAAGTCAAATAAACTTTGTTTTCCTTATTGATTGAAGCATTTTTGAGACAGATATTCAATAGGGTTTGCTGAGTAAAATTTCAGTAGTGCTTGGTCAAAACGTTGAATAATAATTAAAGTCAGTTCCTGTCAAATTCTGTATCTCTGTGTTAATTTTTACACATTAATGTGCTTTAATAACACAGGATGATGTTAATTTTTCCCACTATCTGTATATAATTAACACTGAATGTTTTGAGTAGTTATAGAATATATTATCTGCCTGTCATACTGAAATATGTTCTTTGCTCTTGAATATGTTTAGTGATATTTTATTTATAAGCAACTGAAAATAGTATAATTCTTTGTACAGATTTAATCAGTGTTGTTATGTCTAGGTAATTATTAACTTTTTGAAAACACAGATCTTCAGTCCTATCAGTTTCAACCTTTAGTGTGCCATTTCTCAGCACTTTTTTTGATTCCAGAGAGAAAATAAGACATCAAACCTTTTTCTCAACAAATTGTCAGTAAATAAATACAAGCCCTATTTAAAAACATAAAAATGTTAATAGCATGCCATATCCAGTGTCTCATTTTGAGAAAATATGGTGGTTATAGAGTTTCATCTTTTTCCTAATAACAATACTCAGAAATTTGTTATAATTTTTTCTTATCAGACATTGTTCATTGAAGATACAGCAACTAAATTTGGCATTCTTAGCTTCTCTTTCAGCAGTGTCTGATTTGTCCATATATTTTCTAAATCCCATGCTAAGAGACCTTTGAAATCAAATGCTAAATGTTATTAACCTCCAACAAATTGGATTTCTGATGAATCCATGTTCTTTTTTTGCAAACAGTGTCAATATGTCACCACCATGCTCCCAACGAGGAGTGTCTGGAAGGTCCGTGAGAGGGACCAATCTTCTTGGTCTCTGCTTCTGATAATCTTGATGCCATCTTTTGATGGTTGGCGGAACAATCAAAAACACAAATGTGATAGGTAGATAAATACAATAGCTAGCTAGCCAGGTATAGATATAGTAATATAATTTTTGTACAACTCTATTTTCTCACTCTTCATATACTCTTTAATTTTTTTATCATGATGTTTATGTTTGATCTTGGCCTCGATATATAATCTGCCTTTAGCAGAGTTGATATCTGCTCAAGCCTTGATTTTTCCCACATTATTACTTTGTCTGTGAATTTCCTGTTTGAAGTCCAACAAGGTTCCCAACACCTCTGGTGTCATAAGAGGTATCTGTTACAATAATGGTGGAGATAAAGATGACAGGCCTCTCAAAATTGTGTTCTTTAATAATCTTAGTAAAATTTGTAGTTTCCACACCATTCTCCCTTTTAGTTCCTTATGTGATCTTTGTTTCATGGAGAGTACCCCAGCCTTTTGAGCATGGAATAGTTAATTGTATTACAGGAAAAGGTAACAGCAATTACTTTAAATAAGAAGTCATTTACAGAAGGAAGGAAAGGAATAAAAGAGGCCTTACCAAGGAATTTGAATTGTAAAAGTGTTAATTCAGCAAGCAATTATTGAGCAAAATATATCCATACATACAGTACAGGCAGATACACATACTAAATATGCTTAAGATTGGAAGAGGTGGCAGCTAAAAGGAAGAAAAAACAAAAGCCTCCAGTCTATGTGGAGGATGTAAGAACCAGCCCTCTTAGGAAAAGGAGCTGGAAATGAAATTTGAGGCCTACCATATACAAAATCACCCAGGAAAATCAATCAACAGAGTCATTTATACATCAAATGACCAAAGTGTTACAAAGATTAATGTTTTCTTTTTTTTTATGTTTCAATATTTTAGCCAAGTTTTATTTTAAATGATGTCAGTTATAGCATTTGAAGGGAAGGCCTAATTCCACACAAAGTGGAAGACTCTAAAATGTACCCAATAAACTGCTGAAAAATAATCTGTGTGGTAAAAAACAACTTATGTACAACTTAGATTCCTAGTGTTGTCACGTGTGATCCCATTCATGCACAGTTCCCAGCTTGCAGCTGGTATACACCGGTGCAGGGGCAAAAAAAAAAAACCCACAACATGAAGAGGAATGAAATTCTGAATGATTGGCTTCATTACACCCCTCTCCACCCCAAAATGGCACACAAGCAACAGCTCCTGCACCCTGTAGACTACTTTTGGTATAAAAGAGGGGATGAGGGGCTGGAGTGGGAGCAGGGTGTGAAGGTTTGTCTTAAAAAGTCCCTTTCATCTGAGTTTGTACACACCAGCAAGCCGGGAGCTTCTCACCAGTCAGGGGTAGGAAGCCGAGTCTGATTCTCAGACAGTGACAGTTCATTCACGTACTCAACTCAGAATCGCGGAGTGCCCACACATTATCAGCTTCCACTGACAGTGTCAGTTTGACTCCTGGCTTTAGGGTCTGAGTGTATCCTAAACCAATCAGACTGAAGCTGTTCACTTCGGCGGAGCAGCCGGCATCAGGGTGGAACTGACACTTGGCTGCTGTGCCAAGCGAGTGCCGCTGTTTCCTGCTGTCCAGGGGAGACTACAGTGGCCTCCAGCTGCTTGTTCACCTGGTAAACAGAGCCACCAGATTCCTTGCCATCACTCACTTCAGTGTGAAGCCAGAACTCATTCGTCTTGAAGCCAGCTGCAAAGTTGCTCTGGGTCACTTGGGACTTCACAAGTTCAAAATTAATCTAGTAGCCGGCCGGCCAGCCCTCGTAGCCCAGCACCAGGGCGCCACGGATCGTGGCCTCGCGAGGTCGAAGTCCACGTCGCAGCCCAGGTTGATGTGCTCCTTTCCGCTTGTACCCTTTCTTGATCTTTGCATTCCCCCCCTCCGCCCCCACACCCTGGTGTTTGGCAAGAAGGATGAATCGAAGGTCAGCTTTAGTCCTCCCGCGAGCTAAATCCTCCTCGGTGATCTCGGTGCACACGGTGCTGTCCGCGTTCCATTTCTCCGGGAGCGTCAGGCTGTACTCGGTGCACCTGTACTTGGTTTCCAGACTGCCCGTCACTTTGGTGGTTTCTGTGTTGGTTGAGCCCGAGCTGTTGGATTCCAATCCATTGTCAGACTTGGATTTCAAATCAAGTTTTATTAATCCAAACCCGTAGCCCTTGGTGAAGACCCCCCCCCACGACTTGCGGAGATCCGCGTAGGTGGGAGACACGCGTGCCATCTGATCTGCGGTGGCAGCAGCCAATGGCTGCAGTACAGTGCAGCTTGTGGAGTAGAGCGGAGACAAACATTAATGTTTCAAATGTAATGATTTGTTTAAATTTCTTCTTAGAAATTGTGTGTTTCCTCAGGGATGCTGTACCACATTATCACAAACAAGGTTATCTGATTAAAATGACAAAAGTATTCTCTCATGCTTCTGAAGAACAGAAATAAGAAATTAAGGTGTCAACATGGACAAATTTCCTTTGAAGACTTTTGAAAAGGATTCTTTCCCTACTTTGTTAACTTCTGGAGTTTCCCAAGGTTTCTTTGGTGTTCTTTGACTTATAATTGCGTTGGTCCAGTCTCCACTCTGTTTTCCTATGGCCTCTTCCTAAAGCTAAATATCTCTTGCCAATATCTACGGAAATTATTTCATTGATTTAGGATACCCTAGCTCAGATCCATATTACTTCATCTTAAAAGAACAAATTATATCAGAAAGGCCCTTATTCCCAAATAAGGTCACATTCTAAGGTTCCAGACAGATATGAAGTTTGAGAAGACAATGTTCAACCTATTATAGATATAATTGTCAGTATTTATTTAAATTTTTTATTTTATTTTTTAAATTTATATATTTGGTACAGGGTCTCACTAAGCAGCTTGGAATTGTAGAGATCCTCTTGTTGGGTCTTGGTGGCCAGCTCAGTGTGTCCCTAGAAAGGGCCGGCATGGCATGCAGTGCCAGGGATTGAACCCCCGTCCCTGCATTTGCTTAAGCAGGCGTTTAGTCTGCTGAACTATCTCAGTGGCTCAATTGTCAGCATTTATTTAAATAACTGAATATATGTACTATAAATACATATCTCGGCTGGAAGAGTTCAGGTGCCCGCCCCATGGCCCTACATGAAATGAGGCAACTAGAACCTGGCAATTGGCCTGGCTAGACGGACACAGGGTGAGTCCATTATGACATAGGGAAAAATTTTGTATACAAACTGACAATTTATCATTTGTTCAGTTATATAACTGTACACTTTGCTCCTATGATCCAAAGTACAAAACCACCAGTTACTGAAGTTTTTCAGTTTCTAAATTTTGCTTGATGTTATTATAATTGTTAATTATACTACTTCAACTAGGATATCATTAACTTTTTAACCACTTGTTCTTTCTTGGGTAACAATATTGTTAAGCACTGGGGTAATAACCTCACCAAAGCCCTACATCTAAAGACAGAGGACAGTAGCAAACAGAAACCAACATCTCACTCTCAGTTAATTGGAAAGGCACGATTTTTTTTCCGGAATCTGGGATTGAACTCAGGTCCTTGTGCTTGCCAGGCAAGCACTTATTCTACTGCACCGTCTGCCTAGCCCAAAAGGCAGGATCTTGATACAGGCACAAACCAAGAATCTCCAACACACAGAAGATATCCCTGAAGAATGGACTAGTCCAACAGTGACCATGATAGTAGTGATATAGCTACCTGCTATTGAAATTTCACAAGGAATTTTCACAGAAATCAAGATAAATTTTTTTGTGAAATAGAAAAAGACAAGATAAAGGAGCAAAATGCAATCTCAGCACCCCAGTCTACCCAGAACAAGTCCAGGAGATAGCAGCATAGAAGAAATTGAAGTCACACACATACAGTCTCTAAAATGATGGCAATTGAAATAAAGAAATAACAACATAGGTATGGGGCAAATAAGATCAGAAATATTATATGAGATAAAAAGTAATAATAACCATAATGAAAGAATTGCTGATCACTACTAAAGGAAACATTGATTTAATAAAAGAGCAGCATAGAAAAATGATGGAAACATTGAATGAAAAATATAGAAAGAAGTAGAATAAATGAAACAGGTTCAAGGAGACATCCAGGAAATTAAAAATTCCATTAAAAACTGGCAAAACCTTTGAATGAAACTCGGGATAGACTTTTAGACCTTGGAGACATAATTGCAGCTAATGACTCTTTCCTAGGTAGGAAAAGAAACATCTCTTTAAAATAATAAGGAATCAGTAAATAACAATTCGACAACTATAGATCACACAAAGATGAACAACATAAGATTGATAGGTTTCAATGTAAAAGAAGGAGTCAATGAAAATGACATGAAAAGTCTATCTACAGAAATGATAGCAGAAATCTTCCCAAAGCATGGGGGAAGAATTTGACATGCAGTTAAGTGAGGGATATAGAACCTCAACAGCATCAATCAAGACAGATCTACACTCAGATATATAATATTCAAGATCCCAGAAATTCAGCACAAGAACAACATATTAAAAACTGTTAGAGAGAGAAAAAAGATCACTTTTAAAGAAAAACCTATCAAAATCACAGCATATTTCCCAACACAAACCATCAAGTCAAGAAGAGGTTGGAGGGAAGTATTTCAAGTCCTGAAAGAAAACAACTTCCAAGCACTGGAGAGATTGGTCAGCAGTCTAACTGCCTGCTTAGGCAAGCACAGGGACCAGGGTTCAATCCCCAGTACCACATGCCTCACTGTCCCCACTCCCAGGTGCACTGAGCCAGTCACCAAGATCTGGCATGTTGGCACATCCCTGTAATCCCAGAAGTGGGGACGCTGAAAATAGGAGAATCACTATAAGTCTGAGATGCATAGTGAGACCCTGTACAAAATAAATAATAATAAAAAACTTCCATCTCAGAATGATGTATACTGCAAAACCATTTCAAAATCAATAGAAAAGTAAAATACTTCCATGATAAAGAAAAACTAAAGAAATTGATGAACACCAAACCAACCCTACACAGAGTACTGATTAATATTCTAGAAAGAAATCAGAATGACACAATTTCAAGAGCAACAACAGAAAGAAACCACAAAACAGGGCTAGAAAATAAACACAGGAAGTGTAGGGAACCAGCAGAAAAAAAATGACAAAGACAAGTAAAAGTATGTCAGCTATAACCACCAAAGTAAATGTCCTCAATTCACCAATTCAAAGAAACAGCCTAGCAGAGTGGATCAAGAACCAAAATCCAACAATGTGACGTATATAGGAAACATGTTTGACTTAAAAGGAAATTTATAGTCTGAAAGTAAAAGATGGAAAGTCTATGTGCCAGGAACTCACACAAAAAAGCAGGGATAGCTATTCTGTTTACAGTCAACATGAACTTTAAAGCAAGAATAGCACAAGATAAAGAATGTCACCACATATTTAAGGAAAAACTTCAAGAGAAAGAGATAATAATCATAAGTATATATGCACCCAATATAGGAGCATCCAACTACATAAGACAAGTTTTGACAAATATTAAAAATCAAATGAGCCCCTTTGCCACAAAGTGATAGATCAATTAGGCAAAAAAAAAAAATCAGTAAAGTAATAACAGAACTAAACCCAACTAGTGAAGAAATGGACTGAGTAGATCTTCATAAAGTTTCATTCAACATCAGAATACATAGCCTTCTCAGTTTCACATGAGACTTTCTGCAAAATAGACCAAACATTAACACATTGAGCATGCTTAAGTAATTGTAAAAAAGTTGAAGTTATCCCATACGTATTATCTGACCATAGTGTAACAAAATAGGAAATTATTGACAAAAGAAATTTTAAAAATACACAAACACATGGAAATTAAATAACAATCTTCTGAACAACCTATGGGTCACAGATTAAATTAAAGAAGAAATTAAACAATAACTACAATCCAACAAATACAGAAATTTATTGGCTGCAGAGAGATGAGTTTTCAGAGGCAAATTTATGGTGGTGTACTCTCATATTAGAAAAAGAGAATGAAAACAAATAAGCATCCTAATACTGCCCCTCAGTTGGCTGAAAGTCAAAGGATGGAAAACAATACTAATCTCTGTAATTAGCATGGATTCAAAAATATGTAACAAAATGCTAGCAATAAGAATGCAGCAAAGTATCAGGAATATTATGCACAGTAAGCAGGTGGGATTTACCCTAAGGATACAAGCATGGTTCAACATATGCAAATCTATAAAGGTAATACACCATATCAATAGAGCATAAATTGAAAATCACATGATTATCTCATTAGAAGCAAAAAAAGAAAACAAAAAAAAAAAAACTCTCTTGACAAAGTCGAACACTCACTCATGATAAAAGCACAGTGAAAATTTTGGATAGCCTTTACCTCAGTCTTGTAAAAGGCATCTACGGCAAACCAACAGATGATATCATCCTAAATGGAGAAAAGCCAAAAGATTTTTACTTCAAAATCAGGAACAAAGGAAGGATGCTCATGATATGCCCTCCTAGTCAATATAGTTCTGGAAAATTAGCCACAGCAATGAAATAAGAGAGAGAAATAAAAGGAATAAAAGTTGGAAAGGAAGAAGTTAAATTACCATTATTTAGAGATGATATGATACTCTACATGGAAGTCCCAAAAGTCTTCAAGACACTCCTACAATTGAGAAACAAATTCTGCAGCATAGCAGGATACAAAGTCAATAACCAAAAATGAATAGCATTCCTTTACACAAACAACAAACTCACTAAAAGAGAAATTAGAAGAATAACACATTTCAAAATGGCATCCAAAAAAATGAAATACTCAGAAATTAGTTAAAAAAATGAAGTAAAAGACCTATACAATGTAAATTACAGTACTCTACAGAAAGAGAACAAAGAGGATTTGAATAAATGGAAAGATATTCCTTGCTCATTTTCAACAACATTGTGAAAATGTTTATAGTTATAAAACTATTATATATATTTAACACTATCATGACCAAAACCCATCAACATATCTCACAGATCTAGAGAAAATGTTCTTAATATTCACTTGAAATCAGAAAGGATTTAGAATAGCAAAGGCTATCCTGGCTAACAGAAGTAAGGCAATAGGCATCACGGTCCCTACTTGAAATTATGCTACAAAACTACTGTGGTAAAATTAGCATGGAACTGGCAAAAAAGCAGAACTCAAGATCAGTGGAACAGATCAGAAGATGCAGACACACTCTAATAAATAGTCTTGGAAAAAGCTGGCCTTCCATATGCCAAAAAATTAAAACTAGGTCCAAATCTATGACTATGCAATAAGCTAACATTGAAATGTATTAAAGATCTAAATATGTATAAATATTGCAATGTGCAAATTGGGGGAAAAGTCTTAACCAACAGTCATTCAGACAAAGGACTTCTATCAGGAACATGTAAAGAACTAAAAGAAAATCAGACCTCACAAACTCAAAGACCAAGTCTAAAAATGGGCATCTGAGATGAATACACAAATCAAAAATTAAGAAATATAAACGGCAAGTAAATTTATGTGAAAATGTTCAGCAGCACTGGTCATTGAGAAATCAAGTAAAAACAAATCTAAGATTCTGTCTCACCCCAGAAAGAATGGCCATCATCAAGAAGCCAAATAATAACAAATGCTGGAGGGGCTGTGGGGCAAAAGGAACTCTTACATACTGTTGGTGGAAATGTAGATTGGTACAACCACTATGGAAATCATTCTGGAGATTTCTCAAAACATTAGAAGACCCACTCAATATGGCTATTCCCCTCCTGGGTATTCTTCCCAGAAGAACTGAAAATTTCATACCACAGTGATATATGTGCATACATGTTTATAGCAGCATGATTTGTCATAGCTAAATCTTGGAAACAACTCAAATGCCATCAACTGAGGAATAGATAAAAATGATGTGGTATTTTTTACAATGAATTATTACAGCAATAAAGACAGATAAACTTCAGGCTTTTATAGGTGAATGGATTCAACTAGAGGCTATACTCATAAGTGAAGTAAGTCAGACTTAAAAGTATAAACATTATATTGTCTCCCTAGTATGAGAACCTAAAAGAGTATAAAACCTAAAAGGTACAATAGATAAATTAAAAGCAGAAAAAACTAAGCCAAAGGAATTAACAATTGGGATGAGGGGAAGGAAATAACAATGGAAAAAAAGGAAGGAAAAAATCATTTATGTAGATACACAGAACCGCTAAGATGATTTTATCACTAATTGCTATTGCTTTTTCTGAAGGCAGGAGTTATTGCTTAAAATTTTTATTTCCACCAATTTTACATCAGATACACTGAAGACAAAACTGTGCAATATAACAAACATTGCTGAATACCTATCACCTTTTTAAAATTTTGTTTTTAATTTGTGTGTTGTTACTAATGTGTAATCTGTTAGTTTTCCTATTCTCCTTAAAATAAAAAATAAACATCTACTAAGTCCAAAATTAAAAGGATATAATAATGAAAAAATTTGTAGTGGTAGATGTGAACCTGTAAAAGCACAAGAATAACAAATGGAGAATTTAGTATATATATATATATATATATATATATATATATATATATATATAACTTTTTTCTTTTTTGGGGGGGTCGTGGCTGGCTCAGTCCCCCCTGGGGGCGGGGTTGGCACAACATGTGGTGCTGGAGATCAAACTGCAGTCCCCTGAGCCTGCCTAAAATTGCCTAAGCAGGCAATTTAGACTGTTAAATATCTCATCAGCCCCTTAGTGGTTATATTTGAAGTGATACTTTCCAAACAGAGGAAACAGCATGCTAAAAAATGACAGCTGTAAAATAGGATAGTGACCTCTGATACCTGGATATAGTTCTATATGGAAAGAGAATGTGAGGAAAGCTATGGTGAACAAAAATTGCAGGGAGCAATTACAACTAAATTTGGCCACCTGTGGTCATGCATGCCTGTGATCCTAGTACTTGGGAAGCTGAAGCAGGAGGATTGCTGTAAGGTTTGAGGACAACTTGGGCTACACAGTGAGTTTAGGGCCAGTCTAAGCTGCACAGTGAGACCCTGTATTGAGGAAAAAGCACCCTTCCAAAAAAATTGATACATCTTTTATAACCTCCTGAACAAGTTGATTGTAATCCTTTTGATAGTAAAATGTTGGTGAAAGTTATAAGCTGAATGAGAAAGAGAGGTTGAAATGATGTGTGCTTGAAATTTCTTTATTACATCAAATTTATATAAACTATTTGCTAATTTTTCTTGAAGTTTGTAATGTTTATTTTTTATTCATTTTAATGAGAAAAAAGATAAAATAGAAATGAGACAGTTTCAATATATATTAGTAGGACAGTTACAATAATTAATACATTGCATATTGTTGTTAGATTTGTGCATTCTTTTATTATATGGTAATTATATTGCTTCTACATTTTGAGAGAAATTTTTCAAAAGGGATGTTGAGTTTGTGACCTAAAATCTGCACTAAGGTATCTCATACACCTGAGTAAAGTTTGGAGATCTTCTTGTTACATAGGATTTTGTTTGGAATTTAAGAGTCTTATGTAGACACTTAGATACTGAGTAAAATCAATGAAATTGTATTATTTCTTATTCAAGGGTAAAAGAAATGTCATCTTCCCTCACAATACCACTATTGTTTTGGGATAAAATTCAAAGTGAAGTAAGTTGATCCTATAAAATGATATTGTCTTGTTGAAAATCTTAATGATACACAGCCCAACACTTGCCAAGTTTCTCTGTGCTTTGAGCTCAGTCTTCCAGCTGCCTTGTCCTGGTAAGCTTATTTGAAGGAGCCTGCCACAGGTATAAATTTATTTAAGTGAGCTAGACACAAAGAACAAAAAGCTCTTTCCTATAAACTACGGATAGAAAGAATACTTGAAGTCTATAGCTCAGAGGAAACTGCCAACAGATACTTATGAGAGACAGTGGTGAGTATGGCATCGCGCAGGGATTCAGAAACAAAGTAGAAAAATGAGGAAAGGTTCAGAGCATGAATTCTGTAATGGAGCTATAAACCACCGGGTGGGTGACTCTGGGAATGCGTGCCCCAGACCGAGACAGCCATGCACCTGTGAAAGTATAATATACACTGGCCTTAGCCATCCTCTCAGGAAGTAAAGAAATTTCCATGAAAGCAATCCCACTGACCAGTAATCCAAGGTCTGCAGTAGCTTTTCTCCTTCTCAAGCCCCCAGTATAATAAATTATGCTAAGGGCTGTTAAAAAAACTGTAGAAAAATATAATAAGAGATGATCATTTTAGCACTGAAAACCTACATGTGAAGGTCACTATGTTAGAAAGTGTTGTGTGTAGTGGATGAGTGTTTTTCAAGGAATAGTAGTGCTTAATACTGCAAATATATAATGATAGAATGTTGCTCTAGATTGAAGTGTTGCTGATGGGATAAAGTGTATTTTCTTTCTTTTTTTTTTTCTTTCTTCCTTTTTATTTTGAGACAGGGTCTTGCTATGCTGTTCAGCCTGGCCTTGAGCTCCCAAAAATACTCTTACATAAGCCTTCTGAGTGCTGGGATAATAGGTACGTGCCATCACACCTGAGCTAAGGAGTCATTTTAAAGGCTGCATAGTTTACAGGATCCAGAGAACGACTCAATTTAGACACACAGGAGGGAGCAGGGTTTTAGAGGAATGATAAAGACCAAGTTCATCATACCCTTTATGTAATCAGTGTTGGCACAGTATGTACCTCATTTCCTGCCTTACCTTTGCTCTGCTGTGATAAGCATCTTCACACTAGAATCCATAGAAGGAAAATGTTTAGGGGCATAGATGAAATAAGACGGTCAGTTTACTATCAAGCTGTGATAATGCATGATTTTTGATGTGGCACAGAACACAATATTTTCTACAAATAAATTCTTTGAATTATGTGAAGTGCTATGTGAATGTTATAAGGCAGTATTTTTTTAAACATTTATTTATTTATTTATTTAGAGAGAGAGAGAGAGAAAGTGTGTGTGTGTGTG
>NDGM011126351.1:0-10511 GCA_002564305.1 Octomys mimax
AAAAAAAAAAAAAAAAAGCTTTTTCTGCATCTATTGGGATGATTGTGTGGTTCTTGTCTTGACTCTAATGATATCCCTGCATTCCTGGGATGAATTCTGCTTTGGCATAGTGTATAATCTTCTTGGTGACATGCTGCGCACTGTTTGCTAGTTTTTTATTGAGAATTTTTGCGTTTTTGTTCACTAGGGAGACTCATCTATTGTTCTCTTATTTGGCTGTGTCTTTCTAAAGTTTTGGTAACAGGATAATGCTTGCCCCCAGGAATAAGTTTGGGAGAATTGTTTCCTGTCAATTTCACTGGAGAATCTGAGTAGAGTTGGGATTAAGTCTCTAAACGTCTTGTAGAATTCAGTGATGAATCCATTAGGACCTAGGCTTTTCTCTGTTTATAGTTTTCTATTATGTTTTCAATTTCATTGACTGATATGAGTTATTCAGAGTTTTTGTATTTTGTTGATTCAGCTTTGGTAATTCATATGTATCTAGGAATCTGTTCATTTCTTCTGTATTTTCCATCAGGATAATGTAAGATTTCTGAAGGAGGTACTGATGATCTTTGAATTTATTTGGGTCTATAGTGATTTCACCCTTTTCATTCCTTATTGCATGAAGTTGATTTTTTTCTTTCCTTTTTTTTTTTTTTTTTTGACAAGGTTGGATNTTAACAAGGTTGGATAGGGGTCTATCAATTTTATTTATTCTTTCAAAGAAATGGATCTTTGATTCTTTAATTACTCATATTGTTTTCATGTATCCATTGCATTTATTTATGCTCTGATCTTTATAATTTCTGGCCTTCGGCTTTTGGCTTGACTTGGCCTTCTTTTTCTAGAAGATTGAAGATGAGCATAACATTTTTTATTTGAGCTTGTTCTGTTTTCCTGATTTGAGAATTTATCACTATAAATTTCCCTTATTTTTTAATTTTCTATTATTATTATTATTATTATTATTATTTTGCTATCTTAGCCCACCCAAAAGGCAGGGCTGTTGTAGCAAGTGGTGCCAAGGATCGAACCCTGGTCTCCTGTGCCTGCCTAAACTTGCCTAAACAGGTGCTTTTGACCACTGAGCTATTTTGCCAGCCCCTAAATTTCCCTACATAAGACAGCTTTCATTGCATCCTACAGGTTTTGGTAAAATTTATCTGCATTTTTGTTTGATTGTAAATACTGTTTCTTATCTTCTGTGATCCATTGCTTATTCAGGAGGGTTTTATTAATATCCATGTATTTTTTGATTTTTTGCCATTTCTTTTGTCAATAATTTTCGATTTCACTGCAACCTCCCTGGATAATATAGTGGGATAATTTCAATTTCTTTCCATTTACCTAGCAATGTTCTATTGGCTAGTATATGCTCTGCTTTAGACAATATCATTTGCTCAGCTTAGAAGAATTTGTATTCTGATGTTGGCTAGAATACTCTGTACATATCTACATCCATTTGTTCACATTTGGTTCAGTTATGTTATTTATTTGATTTTTTTTCTATTTGATCTATTTCTTTGTGACAAAAGGGTGTTAAATTCTCCTGTTACAATTGTGTTATTGCTTATTTGATTTTGAGGTCTATTAGTATTTGTCTTATATAGTTGGGGGTTCCTGTATTTGATGAACGTGTGTTTATGATTATTGTTTCTTCTTCTTGAAATTTTCCCCTAACAACTATGTAGTAACCTTCTTTATATCTTTTGATGATTCTTTGTTTGAGTTTCACATTATCTGCAAACAGAATAACTAGCCCTGCTTTTTTCTTGGTTCCTGTAACATGAATATTGTTTTCTATCTTTTGACTTTCAGTCTATGAATTTCCTTTGGAGTTAAATGTGTTCGTTGCACACAGCATACTGTTGGATTTTCTTTCTTAATCCACTCTGCCAGTCTGTTTTTTATTGGTGAATTGAGGCCATTTACATTTATGTTTATACCTGATATGTATTGGCTTATCTTTGTCATGTTATTTTCTTGTTAATGGTTCCCCAATTTTCCCCTATATTTAATAGCTTCCCCTGCCTGGTAGTGTCTTGGTTGTTCTTTATGCAATTGGGGTCATTTTTATCTCTTTTTAGATTATCCTGCAGTATTTTTGTCAGGTGGGTTTAATGGTCATAAAGTTCTCCAGTTGTTCTTTGTTCTGAAAGAACCTCATTTCTCAATCAGTTCTGAAGGATACATTAATCTGGATTGAAAGTTCTTTTCTTTCACAACTTGAAATATTTCAATGCAAGCCCTTCTTGACTTGCTGGTTTGTTTTGAGAGTCTGGAATGATTCTGATAGTCTTTCCTTTATAGGTGATCTTTTTTTTATTCTAACAGCTTCTAATATTCTATTCTTAAGCTGAATTTCTGAGATCTCCATTATTATGTGTCTGGGTATAAATTTATTTTGTTTATAGCTAATTGGATTTCTATTTGCTTCACTTAACTTTATGTCAGATTCTTTTCCCATGCTTGGGAAATTTTCTGCTATTACTTCTGTAAATAGTTGTTTTAATGTCATTTGTGCTGACTCCTGCTTTTTCATTGACACATATCATTCTTATATTTGTTTTCCTTTGCATCATCTTGATGTTGTTAAATTGTTATTTTCTGGTTCCTTGTTATTTATTATTTTGTTCTTTGCTACTAAGAATTGAATTCATCCTATGTAAGATACAGATGCCTGTGTGGGAAGGTCATGATCAGGCAAGGTTTGGATAACTACAGAAGAGATTAGAAAATAAACAATGAAAGAATATTATAGGGATTATATAAACTTGGTCTCTGGATTTAGAGGATGTGATTAGGGCAAGAAAAAGAAGGAATGAAAAGAGAAAAAAGAAAAAAGTTATTGGAAAAGAAAATAACATAAAAATGCATATAAAGCAAGATAAATTAAGATAAAATCATATTAAATAGTATGGCAGGGCCAATGTTAAGTTTTATGTGTATTGGTCCCCCAAAGCCTCCTGCAGTCATTGAAGCACAGTTCTACATTCTGTGGTTAATTCTTGACCCAGGACTGGGATAATGGGACTGAGTACTGCTGGTATTATGGGTGTGAGTGCTACACCCAGCATGGGGCGGACAGCCTGAATGTAACATAAGAGAGACAGAGAGACATATTTGCTCTCTGTAGCCATAGATGCTGCTACTACTTCATTTTGCCCTTGCTCTTTGCCATCGCCATGAGATATTGCTCTCTGCCATGTGTCGCTCTGCCTTGGAGCCAGCTGTGTATAGACTGAAACACCCAGTAACTGTGAGCTAAATAAACTTTTCCTTCCTTTATTTTAGGTGTCGGGTATTTTTCCCAACAATGAGAGAACAGGAACTGAGACCCCCCTCTACCTGTTTATAGTCTGTATGTCTTTGTTCCTCAGCACAGCACTGTTTCACCTAACTTACTGCCTATCAGCTTATATTTTGGACTTTTCCCTCTTGCTAGTCTGACATGATCATCATGTGCATCCTACTCTGGGGCCTCCTGTGTGATGGTCCTCCCCTGGTGGCTGAGTCCTGAGGTGTGGGCACTTCCCACACTGACTGCCCATCTCATGTTATCTCTTTCTCTCTTTTTTTTAACTTAAAGCATTATTCTATTTTTTAAGATAATATTCTTTATTAAAACATATGTGTGATGCCTAATGTGTATATTCGTCATGAAGAGCTAGTACATGAACATAACCCATCTTCATTCATTTTGTGCATCACATTTCCTTCCCCTCTCTGTCCCATAGTGGTTCTTTCCCATTCCATTTCTCAACTGAAAAAGAATTACTTACCTTCTTCCTATTATCTTTTTAAAAATTAATTTTATTGGTACATTTCATATATACATAACAATCCTATTAGTCATAGGGAGCTTATACGGATAGATGAAAAAATGCAAATGGCTAATAAATATATGGATAAAAAGTTCCAAATTACTAATCATTTAAGAGATATAAACCAAAACAACATTGAAATTCTGACTCCAGAAAAAAATAGTTATCATCAAGAAATCAACAATAACAAATGCTAGAGGGGCTGGAGGGGCTGAAGAGAAAAAGGAACTCTCCTTCACTGTTGGTGGAGTGTAGACTGGGAGTGTAGACTGGAGAAACCACTGTGATGATTCTTCAAAAAAACTAGGATTACATGTCCCATTCAACCCAGCTCTTCCCTTTTTTGATATTTTTCCAGAAGAATTAAAAAATCACATCACAGTGATATATATCCACCCATTTTATAGCAGCTCAGTTTGTAAGCTAATTTTGTAAAAATTTTCTTACACTTTATTTCATCTTTAAAAATCTCTAAACAGTGGAAATTTTATCATAATGAACCACGTAATGAAAGATACCAACTAAAATCTCGACCATCTATTTTAGTTCACTACTTGTGGTTTGAAACACACTCATCCTTATCTATTTCTGTGGGGTTTATTTATTTATTTATTTTGCTGTACCAAGGATTGGATTCAGGACTCTGCCCTTCCAAGCAAGTGATTATTCTACTGAGTTATCTCCCTGGCCCTCTGTATCTTTTGATCTTATTGCAGATAATGATCCTTCATCATCTTCACTATAACAGGATGAGTTTTAGGAGCACATATGTCTCATGGCCAACCTGCTCGTAATTTTCACAGACATAGGTTATATGTACACTGGATTCAATGTGTGTTTGTCCACTGCCTACAGAATGAGAATTCTATTGAACAAAATATTTAGTCACTCATGAAGGCATTATTGACTCTATAATTCAGAGCTTCCACTCTGCTTCTTCATATTCTATCTAACAAACTTGAGGCAGTAGAAATTGTAAAGGAAATGAAAGTATTCAAAGTTTTTGGTTTAAGCAATATTCAAACTGAACATCTCAGTTTGAAAATATGCCTGCAAGGTTTGGGGATAAATTATTTCAAGCATTTTTTCTATCTTTGGTATAATTAAATTCTTCAGCTCCTTAGAGAAACAGTTTAGTGCAAACTTGGTATGAATTTCTAAGATAGCAAGGACATGAGTGTTTTTCAAGTCTGTAGTAGAGCAGTTTCTATAGAAATCCTTCAAAACTCTATAAAAATAGAAATATTTTCATCAGTTTCAAGTGAGAGAGGTGACGTTCTGTTTGGACACTAAGTGATTTCAGCAACATCAGGAAGAGCCTTTCCTAAAAAGGCATAACCAACTCAACCACCAATGCTTAAATAGTTCTGTGCTACAGTGGGAAGTTCAACTACAAGTGTAACTATCCCTGCATTTGATTTCTTTGTGTTCTCACTTAGACTCAGGTGCAGACTGTATCAATCCCACCTACACATTTTAAGGATAAGTGACCTACAATGTGTAGTTGAAAATGAAAGCTGAGAGGGAATTACCTAGAAACAAGCAAAGGCACATGAACAATGTGCATTGTCGACTTCACAAGCAGCCCATGGCCTGCCTTTTTAATGTGGTATTATATCTGTCCATGACAGTGCTGGAAAAAAGGCTGGGATGGTTTTATTGATTATGACTATGAACAATATCTACACAGCCCTTCTCTCTTATCATTGTTCATCTTTGACTCTTATTCTCATAAGAAATTTTCTCCAAAGGCTTGAGAGGAAGAGCATAATAAAAATTGCTGCTTCAAGGGTATTTTAAAAGGGATTACAATAGACACTTACTGGGTATTTGTGATTTTATTTATTCTTCTTGCTTTTTGATGGGGGATGTGTTGGGAGATGAACTGGATTTTTGAACTACCTATAGCAATTCCACTTTGAGGTACATATTAGAAAGGCTGTTCTAAATTTGGCCATCTCCTATTGAATGAGCCATGCAGATACACAAAGTCAAATGAAATAGAACACTCAAAAAAGTAATCTTTTAAAAGACCATATTTTTTATCCATTCCTCAGCTGATGGGCATGTGAGTTGTTTCCAAGATTCAGCTATGACAAATTGCACTGCTATCAGCATGGGTGCATATATGTCTCTGTGGTATGACGTTTTCAGTTCTGCAAAGTACCCAGGAGGGAATAGCTGGGTTGAATGGATCCGCTAATCCTAGGTTTTGAGGACTCTCCACACTGATTTCCATAATGGTTGTATCAGTCTACACTTCCACCAATAGTAGAGAAGGGTTTCTTTTTCACCACAGTCCCTCCAGTTATAAAAAGATAAACTCGAGGCTTTTGTAAGGAAATAGGTACAACTAAGAGACGATACTCATAAGTGAAATGAATCAGACCCACATGTGTAAACATGATATTATCTCCATAGTGTATGAACCTCAAAAAATAAATAAAATTTGAAAGGTACACTAGATACTGTGAAAGAGGAAAAAAACTGTTCAAAGGGAAGGAACAACTGGGATGAGGGAAAATAGAAAAGAAAGAAAAAAGGAAGGAAAAAATATGTATGTATATATACAGGATAGCTTGAATAATTGTACTGCTGATTTCTCTTGGCCTATTGAAAGCATTTTATGTTTAACTTTTTCTTTGTTCTCATTTTCAATTTTTTGACCAATTCTGCATGTTTATATCTGGTAATCTGAGCAACTAATTTAAATACAACAATATGCACCACATCAACCATTGATGAATTCTTGTAATTTTGTTTAGTGAAATTCTATTCTTTCTAATGTTTCTTATATTTTTAAAAAATTTTCTTTAAAAATGACGTTTGAGAAAGTAAGGAAACCACTCTCTAAAAGCAGGGTTCTGTGGGTTATAGCTGGGGGTGGTGGTGCAGTCCTATAGTCTCAGCTCTCTGGAGGGTAAGCAAGGAGAATTACAGCAAATTTGAGGCCAATATTGAATACATAGTGAGCTCATGTGCATTGGAGTGAGACCCTGTCTCTAAATAAGTAAATAAATAAATCTTTCAATGAACTTTCATGAATCTGACTAACTGAATGTGTAAAATCACAGATGACAAAAACACTTGAAAAGATTGTATGAAAAGGCCAAATGAGATAAACTTTCGTGAATAAATTTTATCATATCTGACTCTTGGAATAGTTGCCAAATGAAGGTTAACAGAGGAATAAAATAAAAAAGACAAAATGTGAAAACAGAATTCCATCTTTGTAAATAGATCTAGACCCAGAGATGGCTAAAAATGGATTGCAAAAGAAAGAAAAAATAAACTGAAGATCATTACCAGCATTTGGTATAGTTATTTTTGACTGGCATATATATTCATGTAAATTTCAGCAAATATTAACTATTTTTATGGAACAAATCAATGGTATAGGGATACATTATAGTAGCAGATCAGCTCCAGTTGTATATTTTCTCACCTGTAAAATTAGGAAATCAGGGTAAGCAGTATTTTGAGGAATATGTGTACAGTGAGTAATAATATTGTATAATTATTACTATTTTGTGCATTTGAACTGCTACAACAAAATACCATAGACTGGATGGCTTAAAAGGTAGACAGTTTACCTCTTTTGGAGGCAGGAAGTGTACAAGGTCACTTGTCACCTTGCTGTCAGGTGCATCTCTCAGTCATGGTCCTATTTCTTGTTTCTACATAGCTACCATCTCACTTCATGCCCACATGATGTTTTCTTTCTGTCTCCATGACTAGAGTAGCAGGAGGATTCTAATAATTATTCAAATGCATCATCTTGCCCCTATATTAGTGACCTAATCTAAGTCTTAATCTAACTATTTCCAAAATGTTCCACTTCAAACAGCATTATATTGGGAATTAAGGCTTCAGCATACTAGTTTTAGGGAGCTATAGATGTTATTCCCATATTTATATTTGTGACTGGCATTTTTTTCTCAACCTCATAAAAGTTACATTGTAATGGTTATTATGCCTATGTTACAGATGCAAGAGAATGCTTAAAGAGATGAACTGATGGTCTCACTATCTCACAGCCACCAAGTGGTAGGGGCTGAATTCATTCCCTAGGTCTCCTACATGACTACTTAGTCTTGATTTTTTCTGTACTGTGACACAGTGCTTTTTGTTATCATTAGAAACAACTTGCAAAGCATCCTTCAAATGTGATTTTGCATGAGGCTTGTCAATTGCTGAAGGCAGCGTGGTTTTTTGGTTCACTGGAAACACATTGTAAAAGTAATTAAAAATGCAAGGAAAAGACATTTTTTAAACATAAATGATGACTATCTCAGGGACACAGTTGCTTGTCATCCAATCAGCTGTCACTACAAGGAGAAAATATCTTGAGGGAATGTTGAGGTCACTAAAATAGAGAGCTCTTTAACTGATCCATTCCATCTTGAATAAAACTCATTATATTTTGGACTTGCTGAAGGATTTATTAAGGGCATGTTTGTCACTCTAGCTTCAAATAATGCAGATTGTTCTCCTTCTCAGGGCCCATTGATCAAATCCATCATTTGCCATTTTACTATTATGCTCTGGGTTAACATCCAGGTTTCTGGACAACATGAAGACATGCAATTCTAGGGAAGATTTGTCTTCATAGAAATAATCTGTTGTTAATTTTCATTTAAATGAAAACATTTATATAATTTCTAGAGGGCCAGGGAGATTGCTCAGTAGAATAAGTGATTACCTGGCAAGCACAAGGTCCTGAGTTCAATTCTTAATTTAAAAAAAAAATTTGGGGGCCAAGGAGATAGCTTTGGTTGTCTAAGTGCCTGCCTGGCAAGTGCAAGGATCTGGCTTGGATCTCCAGTACCATATGTCATGCCAACCTCATGCCAAGCCAGCCTCTGAAACCACATGTGGTGGGTGCACCCCTGTAATCCCAGCCTGGGGAGTCTCAGACAGGAGGATCACTATGAGTCTGAACTGTGTAGTGAGACCCTGTAATAAATAAATAAAAATAGAATAGAATAAAATGTCTGACGTTTTTCATGGTTTCTAAGACATAGAAAATACAAGGTTTAAATTTATTCTGTTTTATAATAGAATAATACTCCATTGTGTAAAAACACCACATCTTCCACATCAGTTCTTCACTTGATAGGCATCTGGTTTGTTTCCAGGATTTAACTATAACAAGTTGTCAGTAAATGGATACAGCTAGAAAGTATACTCTAAGTGAAATAAGTCAGACCTACATGTGCAAACATCACATTGTCTCCCTCGTGAGAACCTGAAAGAAAAAATGGAATCTGAAGGGTACAATAGATACTGGGGCAAGGGAATGAATGTATTCAAAAAGAAAGAGTTACTGAGTTGAGCAAAAGGACAGGAGAGGGAGTGGGGCAAAGAGATTTATCTTTGTATGTAATCAGAATGCTTTGGACAACTGTACTGTGCATTTCTGCTGGTCTATGAAAAGAAACAGTTAACACTTTAATTTCTTTCATCTCCTTTTTTCAATTTTTTGTACTTTTTTTCTTCTTAATTTCTTACATTTTTTTTCATTTTTTCTTTCTTCTTCTAATTTTATATCTATATACCTGGCAATATGAATAACTGGTTGGAAGACAACACTATGTATTACAACAAATATTGTAAAACTCATATTATTTTGTTAAGTGAAAATTTGTATCACTTGAATTTTTTTATGTTTTAATTCTAATTTTTACTCTAAAAATGAAGTTTAAAAAGTGGGAAATACAAAGCTTCATCTTTTAACTTTCTATAATGTTTAACTGTTACTCTTTTTGATACTTTTTTAATGTATTTATTACAGTCTACAGGGTCTCAGGACACAAATTGCACTCCTAGTGATCCTCCTGTTTTCAGCCACCCAAGCACTGGGATTATAGGCAGGTGCCATGACACCCAGTCTCAGTCCCATCTCAGCATGTTCCGAGGGCAGGAAGACACAGCAGGCTGGGGATTAAACTCGGTCCCTGAGCCTTCCTAAACAGGGGCTTTAATCTGCTGAGCTATCTTGGCACCCCTAACCTATACTCTTGATAAATTATGTTGCCCCAAGGAAGATCTATGCTGTGCTTTTTAGCCAATACATTCATGAAGGGATCACAGAAGACTTACATGTAATCATGATTTCTTGTGCCTCTTCCTCCTCCTCTATCACTACCTCCACTTTCACCTTCCCTTCTTTCTCCTTCTTGTCTTTCTCCTCTTTCACTCCTTTTTCCTCCTATTATGCTAGCGGCTACAGTGGAAGATGAACTGGATTCCTATGCCTCCTGTATTAATTCCACTTTTTAATTTTAAATTATTTTAATTATTTGTTACAGGGCCTCCTCTGCAGCTTGGACTTGTAGTGGTCCTCATCTCAGCCTCCCCAGTGTTGAAATTCTAGTCATTTTCCAATATTCCCAGTCTCAGTAGCCAGCATGGAATACTCAGGGTTCCCAGCCTGCATGGCATGAGGTACCAGGGATTGAACTGGATCCTTGTGCTTGCCATGCAGGTGCTTAGACTTCTGAGCTCTCTTTCTGGCCCTAATTCCACTTTGCATCAGAGATTAGAAAAATGTTTCTTGATTTTCCCCTATACCCTAGCCAAGATAGCAGTATTTCTTATTGTATTCCTCAGGCCTACTCTCTACAAACTTCTCTCGTGTAAACTGTCAGGCATTCTGTCATCTCTTACTTGATATTCTTTTTTTTTTTTTTTTTTTTTTTT
>NDGM011126369.1:0-14788 GCA_002564305.1 Octomys mimax
TCGATGGGACAACACAGTCCCCATCAAAATCATTGGCATTGTGACTTGGGGCTTTGTGAGGGGTACAATACAGGACACATACTTTGTAAATAGATTATTTATAATAGTCACCCAAAGAATCACATAAAAAAGAGTGCAGGACATCTGTCTACCCACTAAAGAATCCAGCTGAGGGCCTGGATCCCACAGTAATGTCCTGCACAAGTCCACCTGGAGACCTAGAGCCCATGACAGTGTTTCATGCAGGCCTGCTTCACAGATCTGTGCTGGGAAGGACCAAAGGTCAGTGGCGGGTGCTGGAAAGTCTGCACAAGCGGGGTGAAGCATCTGTGCCAGCAGGCTGAGGGATCTGCACTGGAGCCAGGAAGCGACGCTCTAAGAACAGAGGTCCTCTGAGAAGTACCACAAGCATTCTCAGTGAGGTCCTGAGCCTCTCCAAGGATCAGGAAAGCCAGGTTCCCATCAGGAAAGCCAACCTTACAAGCTTCTGCAGGATACTGAGCAGTGCATTTTCGTTCCCCCCGAGCCAGGAAATGATGCTCAAACTGTGGGCCACAATTCCCAAGTGAACCGTAGCCATTCTCAGCAACAACAAGGTCTCCTCGAACAAGAACAGCCAAGTTCATCAGGAAAGCCAGCATGACAAGGTCCCTCAGCAGAATGGCCCAAGAGAACCAGCAGCTTCCAACAGCTCACCAATAGTTTCCACAAAGCTTCCCTAACACCCTCCAACAGTTTCTCCCACAGTGTCCGTAACAGCCTCCTGACAGGTTCTCTATTTCTGCCTCTCATGCTGCCAGCAGCAATCCTCAGGTGGGCCTGCCACCCCCAGACCATGCTAGTTCGGTTCAGCTGGGTGTAACAAGTTGTCCACCAGTTGGCGATCCACCACACCTGGTTTCCCATGAGTCAGTGTTCTATAAAAGAAAAAATAAGATTTGGGAAAATTACATTACTCTGGGATGGGCACTGACTGGTCGTTCACTTGACCCTAAAGCTGGTCCACAGCTAAGAGGTCTAGCCTCCTTTAGGCTTTGTATGTCACACTGTGGAGACCTTGGAAAGCAACCCTTCTGTAGAGACTTTTTTCTCCTGTTATTTTTTAGCGTGGGCCTAATTACTGTTCCAAGTCTACTATCTATTCACAGCTTTGAAATTATGTCAGAGAAACTATCTCAATGGTAGTAACATTTACTGATGATGCACTAGGTAGGCATCATGTCTGATGTTTCATGCACAAGTTATCTTATCTGAATAACCCTATGCAGGAGATAGGGATGGAGAAAATGAGGTTTGTAAAGGAAAAATAATTTGTCCCAAGTGTCACATCCAGTAAGAGCAGAGCCAGGACTCAAACCTAGATCCACCTGGCTCGTCGTTATACAGGCTTACAAGTTCCTGAGTGCCCCCCAAAAAGCCATTTTCCCAGAGCCAGTTCCCCCTTAGTAACAAAGAAAGCGTCAGTCCCTGGATCCAAGGCCTTGCACTAACACAATCAGTATTTGTGTCCCCAGAATGGAAGATAGGGGGACCCTACAGCAGAGGACTGGCTTTATCGGCACCGGAGCAGAACAGTGGCGCTCTTGCCAGCTGAGGGCTTATAGGGGGTTTGGAGGAGGAAGCTGTGGCCTTCCTGAGTTGGAGCTGTACAGTTCCTTCCTCTGGTGTGAAAGCAAAGCAGAGAAACCATTTATCGCCAGGTGCGAGAAGGTAGCCAAAAGCGAAGCCAGGGCACCTGGAGGCGGAGACAGAGGTTGGAGCTTTTATCAGATTGGTCTGGGGCGGGGTTTACGTGGGCAGTACAGTGACGCAACGGGTGCTGATTGGTGGAGGGTTGGAGCCGCAACAATCAATGGAGGCAGTTTATAATTAACTGGGTTAAGAAGGTGGAAGTCAGCCCAGGAGCATATAGTCCTCCAGGGTTCTGGGGTCCAGTCACCATGCTGACTCTCCACCCTGATGACCCAGTGGGCGCTGCACGGGCGCAGACCCATCAGGGGTTGCCTTGTAATCTTTGACCACTGGGTTGTTGTGGCTGCAGTGTTTATCTTCTAGAACTCGTCATTTTAAATCTTGACACTTAAATGTGGGCTCAAATTAAACTGTAAATCTTGAGGCTTAAACTAGTTCCTGCCCCCACCCCCACCCCCTTTGACTTCTCATTTGGACAGGCTCAGGGTGAGCAGCTCCTGGGATCCTTCTCAGAGAAATCCTGTTCAGAAATTACACAAGGGCCTGATGAAAACTCAACTCTTTTTATGTCCTGCCTAAAGTATACTAATATAAATCCTAAATCCAGGGAAGGATAGACCCATCTCCATCTCCAGTTCATTTCTCAGTCTGCTCCTGATACTTAGGAAAAGGCTTCAAAAATTAGGACTTTAGACACTAAGAAACTCATAAATGCTGCCTTCCACAGTAATAACTGGGAGGATGAGCAAAGGCAAAAAAAAAAAAAAAAGGTTAAGAGCTGGCAAGATAGCTCAGTGGATTAAAGTGCCTGCTTAGGCAGACACAGGGACTGGGGATTCGATCCCGCCCCCGGGGCATGCTGAAAGGGGGATTGAGACTGGGCGTGATGACACCTGTAATCCCAGCACTTGGGAGGCTAAAAACAGGAAGATCACTATGAATCCGATCTGGGTAGTGAGACCCTGTACTAAAAACAGGAAGAAAAAGTTACTCTTGCCTTACAACAGTGCCCTCTGCCCCCCCTGCCGGTGCTTGCTACAGATGCGGCAAAGATAGGGCTGCTCTGACCTAAGCCATGTCCACGTGTGGTCACTGGGGACACTGGAAGATCGACTGTCCTCAACAGGAACGTCCTTCCAGCTTGGGAATAGCTCTCTTAAAACAAAAACAAAAACACCTTGGCCAGTCTCTGACGATGTAGCTCAGCTGCTGGCTTTAACAGTGAAGGATCAATGGGGCCTGGGATCTATTGCCTCACCAGAAGTGAGTCCACAGAACCCAGGGGGATTAGGGTAGCAGCTGGTGAACCTATTTCTTTCCCTTTCAGCACTAGGATAAATCTGTTCTCCTGGAATTTCAGGATCAGCTTGCTCACTCTCCTGTTTCTGTATTATGATAGGGGGAGTAGTCCCCCTACATTCTTTTTCAGGTATTCCCCACTACCTACCCCTCTGGGTATGGGCCCCAACCTAAATTAGGGGCCATGGCCGATATCCCTCCCCTCCCCTCAGCCTATGAAATGTTTTTCTTCCTGAAAAACAAATCTAAGAAATTCAGTGTCTTGGTTTTATTTTTCTCATTGCTGAGACAAAATACCCGATGCCTAAAGTTAAGGAAGGAAAGGTTGATTCAGCTCACAGTTTGTGGAGGTTTCAGTCCGTAATCAGCTGGGTCCAACTACTGGCAGAGGGGCGACAGTTGAAGGTGGGAGAAGAAACAAAAGCAGCAAGAGCAAAGCGGGGCTGGAGGGGACAGGCCTTCTCTTCCCTTGTGCTGTAAGCAGGCTGCCCTGTGCCCAGGGCTGGTGTAGCGCTCACTCACGCCATCTCCCTGCTATCCTCTTGCACAGGAGGTTTACAGTGAGGACCCTGGCCCCCTGCTGAGTTGCTTAGACTTCTAAACTTCCCAAGTTCAACTCAGTGTGACAACTTGTACATTCAGCCTGCCTGGTCTTGCCCCATCTCAATAAAATGGCCTCTATTAAACTCCCAAGTCTGAGGCACTGGTGTCCCCAAAATAACATCCTACCATACCCCTATGAAAGTTTCAATGAAGATCCAATTGTGTTTTTCAGCTCCCCAATACCCCTTTTCCCCTAGGTCAGAGAAAACCTGCTATTGATCACCTTCTTAGAGCAGAATATTGATTCCCACCCACTTGCCCCATAATGCCCCATCTTCCTCTTTCCATCCTGGACACCTCCCTTTCCTCATGTCTGGATACCTGTGTGTCCAGCTCCGCTGTCCGTTCCTCCCTGAACACCAATACCTTCAGTCTCGCTGCAGAAACACCCCTTGTGTCACTGCAAGCTCAAAAACATTCCCCGCTCCTGATACAGACAGTTCCCTTAGACTCCTACAACTCCTTGTCTCTATAAAATGGCCTTTATTAAATTCCCAAGTCTGAGGTACTGGTACTCCCAAAATAACATCCCACCATACTCCTGCCGTGGTATTTGAACACAATATTAATCTGATGCACCAGGAACAACAACAGACCTGCTGGACATGGGGCTTCTTCTTGCCTATCTCAGTTCGATTTCTTTCTCTGTCCTTCTTACACGACGTGTCTCTTTCGGGTCTCTGAGACCAGCACATCACTTCACCTGCCCTCTACCTGGACAGTAGCTGCGCTCTGGCTTTTCTCTCTCCCACCCTGTCTCCAACTCTTCCCCCACCCCATCCTATACCCTTATTCTTGTCAAGGTACCCACAGCTGTGAGGGCCAAGAGAGCAGTACAGCCATTTCCCCTCCTGGTCACCTTGGGAATCCTGACTGGGGCCAGGACAGGGCTGGCCTTGGTATCTCCTTATGTCGTGTCTCCCTTCTACCTGAACAGCTCTCAGAAATCTCAGAGCATCCAGTCCCTACTCGAGACCGGCGAGACACCCTTGCCTAGGTGGTCCCCCAAAGGGGTTCAGACCTAAACGTGCTGCAAATGACAGTGTGTGCCTTACTTCAGGAACAATGTTGTTTTTACACTAATAAATCTAGTGGCCAGAGACAGGGCACAGCACCTCAAGGAAAGGGCCCTTGTAGATTCTCCCATCATCTTCCCTTTTAAAGCACTTATTCTTCTAGGACTTGCATGTCTTTTTGCCATGCCTCATCAACCTGTTTCAGAGATTTCTCACCAACAGAACTACAGCATCTCCCAAGCACTTAGTCAGGGCCATGTCAAAGCAGTCCTTCAATCCCCAGGGTTCCCCATTCCTGCCCCTGATCAGCTGGAAAGATCCAGAAAAAAACACGATACCCATTTGCCCTTGTCCAACCATACAGTTGCAAATGAAGGAATTCCACTACTGCCATCTTAGCCAGGTCAGGGATAACTCAAGCCTCAGGAGGTATGGGTCCTTGTGAAGAGTCAGATACCAGGGAGGCAGAGCGCGGCCACTTGGACTAGCTCAAGGCTGTCAGAGCGATGGGCCCAAGCAGTCACCTCACAGGCCTCAGAGACAGTTCCATCCCACCCTAGGGGCATTGTCTCCTTACCAGCCCCTTAAAGCCCCTCAGCTCCTAAGAAGGCCACCACTCTGGAGTTCGCTGGTCCCCTATAAAGCCTGTCCTCTACTGAGAAGAGTGATTCCTCTAACACAAGCTCCTTGGTGCAGCTGGCATCCGCACCCTGGAGAACACCTGTGTCCTTTGGGGGGGATGGAATGTGGAGCTGATTCTCCAGTGCTCAGGTGGGTCCCCCTCTTCCAGGACCAAGCCGGCTGGATACTCTGCCCTCTACACACATGCTGAGCCCCCCTTCCCCTTTTTTTCTCAAAGCGTGGATCATTTTTGCACAACATTGCTCCTCCAAGTCCAGCTCTGATCTTCCTTTCCTAGAGAATCCCGAATGGCCTTTTTTGGGGGTGGTGGTAGTTCAGAGACCATCAAGGTCATGGTCCTGACCCTCACTGTTATGGTCCCTCACTGTTACCAGTGAGGTAACAGACCCTACGAGGACTCTTCTCAGGCTGTACAGGTCCTAGTTTACCTTCTGGCCCTTTGCCTATAGCAGTCGTTTGCGTTAGCTATGGGCTACGCACTACCACTGTGTCTGCAATTTTCAGTTTCATTCTGAACAATCCCCCGACAGCCATCCTACCACATTAAGAATTTCCCTCTCTGTGAAGCAGTTTTCCTCTCTGAAGACAATTTATCTATTCCTAAATCCAGCTTTTCAGCTGGCTTTCAACATGCTGGGGTCAACAATCCCTTTAGGGAGTTGATAGAAACTATGACATCTGTCCACATACCAATATTTACATACAAACATAAAACTTTGCTCTGATGATTTGACCTGCAATATATAACAACGAAAACTCTCCATCTGTTGACAAAGGCGGCAGCCTACTTGCTTTGTGGCTATGGCGTATATAGAACTGGCTTTTGACGCAATCATTTATATCATGCAGCTGATTATGGTGTATGATCAATCCTCTCAATGACTCTGAGGTAAGTGCTTGTCTTGGTTACTTTTCTCACTGTAAAATAGCCCAGGCCCCAAGTTAAAGGTAAAAGGTTTATCTGGCTCCCAGTTTGTGGAGGCTCAGTTCATGGCTGGCTGGATCCAAGGCAGGGTGGAGGGCAAGGGGGCATCGCAGAGGACAAACAGCTCATGATAGGCAGAAGGCAGCAAGATAGCGAGCTACAAGTGACCAGCAGTGACCCTCTTTCTGTTCTTTGTATCTTATCCAGGCTACCAAGCCTTAGGGTTGGTAGCACTCACCCCCAGGGTGGGGCAGCCTTAATCCCAGCCCCACACACCCTAGATCCAGCCAGCTCTGAAAAGCCCCACCTGTGACCCCAGGAGGCTTCAGGGGACATTAGACACAAGCCATGCCAGTATTAATATTCCAGTTTTACCTGCAGTGAAACCAAGACCCAGAGAAATCTGCAGATTTGTCAGAGCTCAAATGGCTAATAATAATAATAATAATAATAATCAGGATTCTTTGTTCACAGGCTCTGTTCTCTGCTCAAAATATCTTTGATTTTAATATTTTTGGCCTAGGAATCAGGATCCCGGCAAGTCACTCAAGGGATATTCAGTGTCAAGCCCTTTCCATGGGATTTGACCCTGGGGAAGACTGAATGTGGCAGATTGAAGCCCATCGTGCTGTTCTCGGCCACGCTCTCAAGGATCGCTACCAGCAAGAATACCAGAAGGAACGTCACAGGAACCGCAGACCTAGAGGGCCAGAGTCCGAACACATTTAAAGAACAGCAGAATGACACAAAACCTGGTGTCCTCAGGAACAGCATACATGGGCTTTGTCTTTGGTGTGGTGGACTTTGGCTTTCGTGATGACTGGGAATCATTTGGACATTTCCCAAAGAATAGCTGAAAGTTAACTGGGAGGAGAACCCAAAACATCTAAGAAACAGGCGGAATCTGTACCCCAAAGGGAAAATGAGANNCTAGAAAACAAAGTTCCAGCTTTATAAATGTCAAGAAATTATATCAAAATTTCATAAACATCTGCAGGAGGAGGAGGAGAGGCAGGGTGAGGGTCTCCAACAACTCATACGCCAGTGATTTCGCAATCCCCAGAGCACTTCAGGCCATATTCTTGGTAACCCAGAATTCTTCCTTTGGCTGCTCAAAGGATCGAAGACAGAAAATCGCCATGACTTTATGCCATCATTTCTTAGATGGCAGAGCTGGGTTAGATAAGCAGAAATTAAACACTGCCCAAGAACTGTGGCCACTGTAGTTTGCAGTTTGAATGGCACCGCAAAAGAGGAAAAAACATGATGAAGCAGTTTCTTAGTAAAGAGAGAACTGCCTCTTATTATAGAACCGTACCACCAAGCACTCTTCAAAGCGACTGGTCAGATGAGAGCAGCAGCGCCCGTGTGCTTTTCCTGGCCTTGATTTTATGGATAGAGCATCTCTCCAGCCAAGGCCTTAGTACCCGCTGCTTTTGGACTCTGGCCAGGCAACCTCAAGCACCCCCTGGTTGGTGTCAACAAGAGCAGATACCACTATCCATGTGGGAAAGGGTTCGCAGGCCCTTTTTAATCTAATGTTAGTTCCCCCAGCTCCAGAAGCCCACAACTGTTCTTCAATGTCTGAGCGACACCAACAAACCTAATAAGCCATGACTCATCGGAAGGCTCACATTGTGGGAAGCGTCTGCCCTTGCGAGAGGCTTTCCTGTAAAACCTGCACAGTGGTGTCCCTCTCCAGGAGGCTTTTCCTCAAGGACTGAGGACCTAGCAGGCTTTTGGATGCCCCACTGCTTCTCCTACAAAAGAGCATCTCTGTGGTCTCCATGCTCCAGCAGCTTGGTGACCAATACAATAAATGACAGTTTTTCCCCCTTTGCCATTAGGGGATAAGAGTACTGCTTCTTTTTCTTGCTGCATTTTCAAGTTTCTCTTGGCTTTCTTTGCCTCATATACTAAGGGACAGAAGAGCCCAAGGTAAGATGCTGCAGGATGATTTGCCAAGGTAGTCAAAGTGGCACTTAGCACTGGGGGAAAGCAGAGCGCCACCATGGCTGTGGGCGTGGCACCAACAGGAAGCTTCCCAGCCTGACTTACTTCAGACCCTTGCTTGGTGCTAACAGTATCGCGCCAACTGCCACACAGAGAAGCCACAAGGTGGCTGAGTCTTCAGCCTCATGCATGGTCTGGGGTCCACAGTTTGCCTATGAGAAGTTGAGACAGCGAGGACATGCCAGGGAGCCTCCATGTGTCTCCGCCTTGCCCTTACCTAGGCACGGAAGGGCCGCCTGAGCCGGGCACTCCTCACCCCACGCCCTGCGGCCTCCCCTCCACCTGCTGAGCAAGCCGTCTTGCGGAGCAGTGATGGAGTGTCCTCCTTGTACAATAGCACCTAACTGGTACCTAGCCCACAGCTGACAGCTTGTGGGGAAGAAAAGAGCGGGAAAGACATTTTATCCCTGGCATCTATGACGGCTCAGCCAGCTTTTCTTCTCTGTCTTTTCCCAAATGTTCCATTTCTCTGCTACTTTTTAATTTCTATAATTTCATCGCTTAGCTTGGTCTCCTTTTTCATCCCTTTTCTTCCTTGTCTATTTTTGCTGCTGTTGTTCTTTCTGGCATGAGTCAGACAAACCTGAAAGAGTAGTGGTGCCAGCTAAGAACAGAATCCTCTAACCACCCCAAGAGGCAAAAAGGCATCTACAATTCACGTCCTTCTCACCTTGCCTTCCCCACAGAGAAGAGCAGTAAACCTCCATTTACTGCTAATTTATTGTCTGGCTTCTTCAGAATTATTTCCCAAGGCTTTGCCGTTTACCATCAACCTAGGAACAGACACTGTCCAGAGTCTACAGCTTCACAGAAGATAGGGGAAAACGGGTTCTGCTTCTGGCGGCCCACGGCTCAAACAAGTGACCCAGCTTCTGTTCTGAGTGACAGCTCAGCAGCAGTCCCAGCTGGAGCACAGCCCTTTCAGACCGCTTCTGCCACACTTGCACTCTCTGGCCCACTTTCTGATCATCCAACTTCTCACAAAGCTGGGTACCACAGTATGCTCCCTCTTCCCTGCTCTACCCTGGGTTCAAAAGTTCTTGGTCTCCTCGTCGCCTCTCCAGGACAGCAATGAGGCCACTTAAATTCTACCCCAGGGTCCCACTAGAGCGCAGCATGCATTACCACATAGTCTAGTGGCAGAGAGCTCAGGGGCTCAGCGTGTGAGGACAAACAGCACGTACCAAGATCAGCCTGATGCCAGAACGGAGAGCTACGAGATAAAGCAAGCAAATCACTGAAGAGGGTTTCCCCTTTCCCAAACGTGAATGTCTGAAACTATGCAGGGTCTAATGACACCGTGGAGAGGCTGTTTGCATCGCAACTGCCCTGCTCACATGAACAGCGCGTTACGGTCCCCAAACTGGGATGCTTGCTCTCACACCCGTGCTGGAACCACATCCCCTGAAGGGTACTCAGTCTGCCTAAGATCAATTCCTGAATTCTTAGCACCCCTTAAACGTGCATCTGAGCTGCACTTTCATTACATCTGCGACACCACTTGTGTCTTCCAGGGCAATTTAAAACAGATGAAGTCAGGAGAGAGGAGGAGGTACTATTTTTCTTCCAAGGCATGGCCATTCCTTTCAGGTCAAGGATGACTACCTAGGATGCCCTGCACACCTTTGCTTTGGGTTCCAACTCTGTGGTGAGTCTTCTGTCGTTGCCCCGCCATGCATGGGGCTCTTACTTGACCTTGTTTAAGATGAGCTGAAAAATGTACTCACATGGGACCCTGTGGGTAGGTCGCCCTTCTCAGCACCCCCTGCTCCTTTGTACCAGGAATTGACTGTACTTTCCCGGAGTAAGTAATAAAAAGGAAGTGGGGAGGGGAGATACTTGCAGGGAGAATGGGATTCACTGAGATAAAAGACTCAAGAAGGGGTTGCCCACTCTGAAGCACCAGAACAGCAGCTCTCTTACAGTGTAAGGGGCTTCTAAGGGGTAGCAGAGAAGGAGAAAGCCAGAAACTGTCCTAGCATCCTGTCATCTATCTTAGTCTGAACTCACTGGTCTGCTTCATGTGTGTGTAAGGTTCATGTTTCAATGATGTTCTGGAGATGAGGGCCTGTTGCCCTGGGATGGTCAGTTCTATAAACAGTAACCGGTGGGGACCGGTCAGAACTCAGGCGAAGATGTCCTTCAGACTTTTCCTTACACCCAGCTCAGGCCCCAGGGAGAACACGTCCTTCTCTTCTATAGTGCCCAGTGACTGGGGCGGGTCCACACCCAGGTTTGGTCTGGTATTTTAGGAATCACCTTGTGACCACTACAAATGTTTGTTTCATTCACAAACCTCAGAGCTTTGTGCAGCCCGACCCCTAGCTGAGCCTAACAATTAGGGATGGCAGGGAAATCTCCCATCAGGGAGGGTAATTACTGAAGTCAGTGTTCTTTTGTTTAATTGCTTGAAGCTCATAATATACTATGACATCAAGGCGATTTTAAAAGTCCTTTGGGTAATTACTTTTTCCTGTCTAGAATGGAAAATGGGAAAAATGCATGGTTGGATCATCAAAGGGTTTCACTAGAAAAAGAAACAGAAGGAAAACAGGTATGTCTTAGTGGCAGACATCCCAGGCCTGTTTGGCTTGGCAGATTGTAAACTGCGCAGGGCCTGCGTCAGTGGGACCCTAAACTTCTGGGCTTCGCTAAACTGATGATTGGAGTTCCCAGGGCGCTCACCTAACAGGGAGGAAACATGTCAGCTCTCTTATTAGAGCTCTGTGAAAATCCTCAAGCCTTGGGCTGAAGAGGCTCCCCGCAGGGTTGGCCGCTCCCGCTCAGGATTTGCAGGTGTGGCCACAAACCCTATCACCCCACTTCATATTCTCCGGGGTGGGGCTGCAGCTTCTCCACAGTTCCCTGTAAGACCACCACATAAGTCACATTGAACAAGGCCGGAGCAGTTCTGAGCCGACCCATCCTGAAGACCAAACCCGCGCTCCTTAAGACGCTCTCATCCTGGTCACGCTGGTGCTGCTCTAGGGCCAGCTTTCTGCAGGAGCGCAGAGCTTGGCATTCCCCGCCCTATAAAGCTGTGGCCTGCTACCCCGCAGTCTGGGTGAGGAGCGCAGGTGCAGGTGGCCAAGGTCGCCAGGGGCCCTCGAGGGCTCTTAGGGTCTCAGGGCCTTGGCAGGGGCCAGGCCAACGGCCAACGGCCAGCTCCCCGCCCCACCCCCACCGCAGCGGGCGCCTGGGCGGGGGCCAGCTAGGAGCTCCTGCTGGCTGCCCCCAGGATCCCACTCCGTCCCCTTTTGTCCGCCCTCCAGCATGGTTGTCTGACTTGGTGGTTTTGTGTTTACAGTTTATTTAATAAATTCTATCTTTAAAAGCTGTTTTTTCCATTGATTACAGGCTTATCAATAAGTACCCGCATATTACTTAGATTGGAATTACCAAGTTTCTATGGCTGGTCCTTTTGAGTACTTCAATCACATTCATTCATTCACTTATTTATTTTGGTGTTTGAGACAAGTTTACTTAAAATTACCTAATTTTTAAAAGAGAATACAAAATGGCAAATGAAAAAAAAATAGAAATACATAATTTCACTAAACAAAATAATAGGAATTCAACAATAGTTGTTATACTACATAATACTATCTTTAAATGAGTTGTTTAGGTAAATGGATGCAAGTAGAGACCATACTGGTAAGCGAAATAAATCAGACCTGCATGTGCAAACATCGTATTGTCTAGTGTAAGAATCTGAAAGAGTAAAATCAGAAAGGTACAACGGATGCTGTAAAAGGGAAAAAATCTGTTCAATGGAAAGGAAAAACTGGGATGAAGAAAAGGAATTAAGAAAAAGAAGGGGGAAAGATTACACTTGGATAATTGTACTACTGATGTCTCCTGCTCTACTGACGGGAACAGTTAATGCTTCAATTATTTCTTTTCCTTTTTTTTTTTTTAACCCCAATTTTGCTTGTCAACATCTGGTAATCTAAAATAGTCTTAATTTTTAAACATTCACATCCTATGGCAACTGAGAACTTGATTGTGCAGTGGCCTCAGATCCTGGTTGCTGTAATGTGCTCCCAGGGACAGAGTCTGGGTGGAGGAACCACGTGGGGACAGGCTAGAGGCTCCCATGGGCAGCCCACACCAAGGGGCTGTGAGCTCCATGGTCAGCCGCACCTCAGGGCCACTGAAAGAGGCAGCGACCCCAGCCCCTTGCCCCAGGACTGAGGCTCACATCAGCTGTCCCGGGGGCCTGGGAAGTACCATGTCCTTTTTGAGGCCAGACTCCTCAGGGTGGAAAAGCGACCAAGATGCCCAGATGGTGGCAGTTGGTGACTGATGCTTTCCATTTCCCTTTTTATCACCTGCATTTTCCACAATGTAATGGATTTGGAAAGATATTTTTAAAGATATTCCACGGAGTCTGAGACTGACAGAGACTGGCCAGAGGCTCCTCCTGCCGTTAACTTCCCCAACTGCCAAAGCTAAGGCTCCACCCACAGTAACGGTCCCCAACTGCCCGGTCCTTTGACGAAGGACTCAGGGATAAGGTGGTGTGAGCTGGATTCCTTCCCAATGAATCCTACAAATAGCGATCCATATGCTTTCCTGCATACGCACAGCAGTCACTCTAAATCCAGGTCTGCACCCTGACCGTATACCCCAGGCAGTGAGGATGGTCTCTGAGTGCTCGCCGCATGAGTGGAGTCACCTGGAGCACATTTCTTTCTGCATTAGCCTTGCTGATAATAAGAGGAAGGGTCGCTGATCTGTGAAAATGAGCTGAAGCTGTTCGTAGAGAGGGCCTTGAAGTCCAAAGATCCATTGCTGATGAAAATGATTAGAAACACCTCCCAGCATGATGGCCCAGCTGGAAACTTGTTTACAATGGGGGACCCAGCGCAGCCCAAATCTCTGCGGAAGAGGAGACTGTGCTCCATTGTTTGGGGACTGTGCTAAATCTGACCACTTCAGACTTGGACTGAAAACTGGTTCTAGTACAAGCGGGTTCCATACTTCAAGTTTAAAACCATCTGCTATGGCAGATGGCCTTGTTGTACAGTGGTTTTTAGGATTAGAACTCTTTATTTATGGCTGTCTTTTGCATTGCAAGAGTTACCTGCATTGCCAAATAACTCCAGGATAAATTCTTCCCTTACTGAATTGAACAAGAAGATGATAAGTTTGTGTGTCAGATAATTTGCCATCTATTTCTCACCAAGCCATGAGAGATGGCATAGCCAAGGAAACATAAGTTCCAGTAGATCTCATAAATCAGGTGCCTGATAAAAATTATGAAATCCAAAAAGTCTATGATAATACAGTAGATATAGACTACAACACAGAGTGGGCTAAAACAATTCAGAAAAAAAAAATGGTGGCTTGAGTTTCTAGACAGTGTCAGGTACCTGTAAGGTGATGGTTGGATTGAACCATATATCCACTCCCCAAAGATTTTACATTTTCTATAGCTTGGGTGGACCCCAGGAGGGTGGGAAGAGAAAAAAGGACAGACAGAGGACAGGTGGGGACACACCGCCTCCCTGCAGATGACACCTCCTGCCACAAACCTGGGGGCTGAGGGTGGGCACTGAGGCCCCAGCCCTCCCCACCCCCACCCTGCTGGGCACCACATGGCAACCAACAGTCAACTTCAACAGTCGAGTGGAGGCTCAGCGTCACCTGTGCCCAATGGCACCCTGCAAAGAGGAGGCTGCCACAGAGGAGCCTCAAAATGAACGCCCTGCCCCACCTTTGGAGTCTGCCCTGATGAGCCTCGATGCTGTGGCTATGGGTCTCCCCAAAATCATCTCTCTGCATATACTCTCAGCTTTGGCGGAACCCGCTTGGGCTGGGCTAACTTTGGCTCTGGTGTACTCATGCATGTTGCTGCCCGTCCGTGGGCCTGTGTTTCTCTTCCCTATTTGCTACAGATTAGCTGCGACCTTTCTGTTGAGCACAGTTACTGCTAACTATTCACTCATCTTGGTGCTGAATGCTATGAATTTTATATCCTAGATGAAGGAAAGTTTTTCTGATAAATCATTTTGCTGGTTTTTATTTTTATTTATTTATTTATTTATTTTGAGACACTGTCACCCTGCGGTTCAGGCTGACCTCAAGTTCAGTATGTAGCCCAGACTGGCCTTGAACTCATGCCTCAGCCTCCGGAGTGCTAGAACTACAGGTGCATGCCACCTGCCTGGAAAAATGGTTTTTTTCCTTTACCCACTTTAAAATTCTTTAATATTTCATATGATATGTTCTAATGTCAAGCTTTTTGACTTTTAAAAGTCAAACCTCTGACCAGAAGTCTTTCCTTACCTGACAGCCCTTGCTCAGGAATGCGGCTTTGTGCTTTCCTTAGTGAGGAAGGTCATGGCCTGAGCTGTCCACCTTGGACATTTCCCCTCTGAGCCAGGCAGTGTCCAGAGCTGGGAGTGATAAAAATGACAAGTGTGGGCAGTAAACAATTTTTTTTTTTAACATTTATTTATTTATTGTGTGTGTGGGGGCAGCTCAGCCCAACAGGGGGCAGGGCTGGCTGGCATGTGGTGCTGGGGGATCGAACCACGGTCCCTGTATTTTGCCAAGCTTGTTCCAAGTAGGTGCTTTAGACCACTGAGCCATC
>NDGM011126398.1:0-11345 GCA_002564305.1 Octomys mimax
ACACACACACACACACACACACACACACACGCACGCACGCACGCATGCACACACACACACACACACACACATTGTGACCATGAAAAATGTCACCAGATTTTATCAGATATCTCCTGGAGGGCAAATTATCTCTCATTGAGAACCACTGACTTGAGCACAAGTTGTTTCCATGAAACACAGACCAGTGGTTCCTGGGAAACCTGTGGCTCTGAGAGGAAAACTATGACTCTTTACACACAAGTAGGGCCACTTCCCAGCTTGGGACCCAAGCTTGGGCCACTTGGCCTCAGGAAGAGTCATCATACTGCATGAATGTTGGGTTCCGCTATGTGCCAGGCATGGAGCTATTGTGTACATCCATGCTTTGCTTAATGTCATTGTGCAAGGGGAAGAAACCAACAGGTGATGGCTAATGGCTACCTGTGCCCTTCGTGGTCGCTCTTCCTTTAGGAATCATCTCTTATGCCTTGGCTACCTTTTTGTAGACATGAACATATGCAGAGCATGTACAATGCCCATGTTATAATGCCAAGCAGTTAGAACATTGTAAATGTAAATTCTAAAACTTTACATAGTCTTGAACATTGGGCTTTCTTCGGTCTCAATGATAGAAATATAATTTTAGTCCTTCTTGGGGCTTTCCTGGCCCTGACAGTCTGTAAGTCCCTAGGAGTTGACCTTATTCAAAACATGAAAGGGAACAATGTGAGGGATGCCACTAGTCACTGGCCCACTCAGAGAGTACTGAAACACTGTTCTTCTCAGTGTGGCCCATGTGGATTCAATGGCTCACCACTTCTACATAGTGCTTAAGATGAGGGACCTGATGCAAGCATACCTGCCCTCCCTGTATTTGCAAACAAGGTCACAATACTCTCTTCTATCCCACTTCTTGTAACAATACTTTAAAACTCCTCCCATCAAAAGGTGAAGTCTTGTGGCCATGGAAGAAGTGGCATTAGGTGGCTCTAAAAGGAGACAAAACTCTTCCTGGTTCTCTTGGGATGCTTCTTCTTGAAGGCTGAGCCACCATGCTCTGTGGAAGCCCAAGTGTCCACAGTTGAGAACCCCTCTGGCAGCCCCCCATGACTGCCTGACACACAGATAAGTAGACGGGAGGATTCCAGACCCCAGCTGGCCAACAGGTCATTCGAGCCTTCAACTCTTCCCAGCATCATAGGTTAGAGATAAGTCTTTCCTAATGTGCTTCTGCATTCCTGACCCACAAAATCGGTGAGTATAATGACACGGTGGCTTCACAAAATGCATCAACAACAGGTGCGACATTTGGTTGGCCCATAGGCACTAATGTTCAGCCACACCTGTCGGGAGGCCTGCCTCCTTGCTGGCAGTGCTGCCAGAGGACAAGACATGCATCCATGCTGCATGGGGCTCCCACACCTCTCTCTCTTCTACTTAGGAATTGCTTCAGAACACTCTGTTTAGACCCAGGCATCTCTTCCTTCCTTCACCTGCTCTAATTCATCTAATTTTGCCTGATGGTTTAGGCTTTTATAACACAAAAGCACATGAGTCGTACAGGCTTTTCACATCTACCATTATCTCTCCTCTGGGGCAAGGAGCACAGAGTCAGGTACCAGCTCCAGTGGGAAAAAGTAAAAGAAAAAATATCCCTTAGGAGGAGAAAACAAGATGTGTAGAGTATTTTTGATAGCTTTATTGAGATATAATTTATGGTCCATACAAGTTACCCTTTTAAAGTATGTAATTCAGTGAATTTTAGTGTAATCACAAAGTTGGACTGTGACTGCTAGTCCATTTAGAACATTTTCATCACCACCCTCCCAAAAGAAAACCTCTCATCCTTTAGCCCTCATCATTCAGGACTCTATCCCCCTGCCCCTGCTGTGCTCAACACACCTCAGACTCCATAGATTTGTCTATTCTGGACATTACATATAAATAGAATCATAAAATGCATGCTCTCTTGGGACTGGCATCTTTCTCTGCTTGTAATATTCAAGTTCCATTCATGGTGTAGTAGAGCCACAGATAAATATCCTCGAAAGGAAGATGTCCTTTGCAGCCTCCTCTACGTCCATTCCCGATTATGGGAGAAATGTTCTTTGTGTATCAAAGGGAGGTTATAACCTTGACCCAAGCATTCCACATCTGAGCTTTGCAATGGAGTCAGCAACTGAACCCCAAATATGGGATCCACAAGTTCAAAGTGAAATGATAATGGAGCCCCCAAAACCCTTCTCCCTAGCCCTCTTCTCTGCATGGTTATGCTCCTGGCAAGTGTCTTTGATAAACTACTTATCCCTTTGAATCACACAAGGCCCCCCATGGACTTGCCCTACCCTGTTACCATGCGCTCGCATAGAAGGCAAGGAGCAGCAGGGAAAGCCAGAAAGATCCCTGCCCCTGCTGAGGTTCTCTTAAACATCATGTCTAGGATGGGTGCTCCAATTGTCAAGATCACTAGAGACGGAGGGCTGTGAGCAGACAGGGTTTAGGACCCAGCTCCAAGTGAGGGCAGCTGCAGGGGCCGCCAGCCCAGAGCTTGTGGCTCGCCTAAGAAGTGGATGAAGAATGGGCTGGAGAAGAGCATGACCATCAATGAACCACAAAGCCTTTTAGCATCCATTTGCGACTGCTGCTGAACAAACAATTGCAAACACACCAGTCACTATCTGGGGGTATGTCTCCTGGGACACCCTTGAACTCCAGCCCAGAGCCCTATCCCCAAACAAAGGAGAGAGGAGTTGCCCTCAGCACCCCCACCTCAGCCTCTGCAGCTGAATCCAGGCCCAACACCTAGCAGCCCTCCATCCCACCTGCCTTTTTCCACTTGTGTCCTGGTCCTCAGGAAGGAAGAGACCCCAGGACCTTCAGCTCATGAGCCGGGGTCCAGTTGAGGTCGCTGGGTGATGAATGGAGATGAGCAGCTGGGCTTTGCTGCCTCCAGAACAGTGTCTGGATGTCAGCTCTCTGCAGCAGAGCCTGTTTGTCGCATCTGTGCACCCCTGTTGGGGAAGGACATCACTCTTCTGCATTAAGAAACATGCAACAGGTTCCTTTCTCATGAAACAAAGGGTAGGAGGGCTGGGGAGCCCTAAGTGCATGCAAGCAGGAGTAAAGCTGTGCCCCAATATCCTCCCATCTCCCCATTCATCTCAAGGAGCTGGCCCAAAGGTCTGCTCAACAAGCCTTGGTGTGTTCAGGAGTGGGCTTCAGAGCACGGGAAGTCCCGTGAGCTTCAGGAAGGAGAGATGAATTCTTCAGAAGAAATAAAGGTCACCTCTATGGCCCAGCCCGATCACCAGGCTTGCCTTCAGACACTGGGGCTGGGGCAAGGCAGAGGCAGCTCTCTATATGGGACAGCTAGGAAAGCCTCAACTCTGGGGGTTCTGGGGTTCCAGGCAGCAGGTCAGCCTTCCCCCTCTCCCAGCTGCCCCTTCATTGCATCAGTGGCAGAGAGCTGAAATAGAAAGATTCTAGCTGGAAACCAAATCCTAGTCGATGTTCAATGAGATCTTTCCTTGCAATTTTCAGCTTTCCAGTACTTTGAGAGGGCAAAAGGGATGATAATAAGGCAAGAAGTCAGGTGCCTGGAAGAAGGACTTAGCATAAAGCACCTTCTCCTCATGCCAGGCCCGGGTCCCAATGCCATCTGCCTGGCCATACTCACAATGCCGCAAAGCACTGGCTGCCCCCATTCTCCTCCCCCACTCCGCCTTGCTGTTCTTTCCCCTCCCCCACTCTAGTGGCCTCCGCTTGTTTATTTGCTGAGCTCTAGTTTAACAATGCGCAGTTTTTATGAGTTGTGCCGTTGTTCTTGGTAAAGCACTTTAATCCACTTTAATGCCCCCTCTCTGCTCCTCGGTGACAGGCTGGTGGTTACTCTAATGCATGCCTCTCACCTCAGGGTTACTAATGAGGTCAGAGGGAACGCAATATCCCAACTGAATAATTCACTAATCAGATGCTACAGACTCCAGTGGTAAAATTTATTTCTGACACCTAAACGGCAAATGGGTTTGTGGACACACTCACTCCCTCTCTTTGCTCCTGAGCTATTTCTGCTAAATGGAGGGCTGCTGTGTTTGCTTAACAAAAGGGCTCTGGTCTGGCCACAAACACATCTCCTCATCTGGGGCCAGGCGTGTCTTCAGGGGCGCAGATGGGGNTGGCGCACACAGCGGCTGCAGAGCTGTGTCGATGGCTCTTGTCTGATCCCTCTAGGCTGCCTGCCTTTGCCTTCTGTCTGCTGACAGCAGGTGATCCCATGCCCACCCCTTCCACTTTGTGAGTTTCTTTTTTCATACAGGGGATTAAACCCACAGTTTTTACACTGTGCTATACCCCCTGCCCTCCTTTGTTTTAAGATTCATTTTTTAATTTTTGACAGAGACTCCTTAAGTCTTTAAATTGCCCAGGATGAGCTGGAGCTTGCAGCTTCCCTGTCTCAGCCTCCCAGAGTGCCAGGATTACAGCCTGTGCCACCCCGTCTGGCTTGTACCCCCCATGTGGGCTCCCAGTGCACAACTTGACCCCTTCCAGACCCTTGCCCAAATTCTTGACTGCATCTGCCTTGGCCGGATTATCACCAAAATTGTTCCAGTACTCGGTACCTGTGTTTCCAGCTTAGAAAATGAAAAGGATGAGCCAGTTGTGACCAAGCTTTCCTCCCACTTAGGGGCTCCCTGTACCTCCAGCAGCATCCTCGAGGCCCTGTTTTCAGGCCTCAGCCCAGTCAGAAGGAGCCAGGCCCTCAGGTGCTTCCCCCAAGGCAGGGTCTCACCAGCCCTCAGCCTCTCACCCCACACCCATTCCCCTCAGGGCCAAAAGGACATAGCCATGTTCAGGTTCCAGCCACAGGAGTGTTCCTATGTAGGTTTGGGCGGGAGCCATGGTGCCTTCTGGGAGCCAAAGCAGCCCCTGTCCAAGAACATTTCATGTTCTCTTGGATCATACCAGGCTTACTTTTACCTGCTTCTCTTCTCATGACCAATGCTGGCACAATCAAAGTCAACCATAGTCCCCATGTTTTGGGCTCAAGGTGAAAGAGCTCTGTGTAGCTCTGCCTGCCTTGGAGGTTCAGCCTGTCATAACAGTAGTCCACCAAGGAAGGGGGATCCACTAAAATCCTTTCAATTCAATTACCTAACAAAATAATATATTCATGGGTGTACAAGAGAGATAAATCTAAACATTACCATGAAACTCAGGCTGTGTTGTCAAAATTGTCTTTGAACTCTGAAGCAAACTCCAGGAGACACTTTGGACCACAGAACTACAACCAGAAATCTGAAGGCTGTCCTCTGTTTTAGCTGCTCCCCAGGGTCTGAAGTGCTGGTCAAAGGGCTGGGAAGGGAAGGGACTTTGGCAGGTGACCAGAGTCCAGCCACAGCCTGTTCTCCCCTGGGCAGAGCATGGAGGAGAAGGCATTGGCAAAGGCGGCTGTCTGCAAAGGCCAGGGAGTGAGGGCAGGCACAGCCTCAGCCCAGGTTTTTATTAACCAGCTCTCAGGCTGCTGCCACCTCCCGCCTTTCCAGGCGGCTCAGAGGCACTGGAGATGCAGCAGTAATGAACGAAGGAGCCGCTAGCAGCAAGGACAGAACATGTATCAGCTCAGCAGCTGTGGCTCAAGCAGCCTAATTGCCTGTCCCTTAGCCTAGTACCTCCTCACCAGCTCCCCTGCTTAGCTTTACCCACACTCTCCTCTCTGCCAGAACCTATGTGGGCCTCTGTTCCAAGCCCAAGAGGTCCAGGACTATGAGGCCCCTGGGCCGAATTAGCCTGCCCTGGAGGTCACAAGTCTCCAGTCTTCTTTCTGTACAGAGGCAAAGGTGGCAGCTCCTCAGCAGCTGTGAGAACCCTGTGTGCAACTGAAGCAGCTCCCAGCTTGACCCTGGCACTGGGGTCAAGTGTGACCCAGGCTTCGCACTCTGATTCTAATTTAGGCACATTCTCCTCCTCCTCTTTACCTGGCTTCGAGCTGGGTGTAAGGACCTGAGCCCTGCATCATTGATTCCTGTTGACAGTATATACCTTCAAGTTCTATCATTCCATATTGGGTCACAAATTCTGCATACAAGACAGGGGTGATGATCACCTGTAGCACCCAGGACCTAACTCTGGTTCCCTGGTTACAGCTCTGGGCAGTGTTCTCTGTTGCTGACCTTCCTAAAATCCATCTTGTTGTCCTTCCAGCTCTTGGTGATTAGCCTTGAACCATGAAGATGTTTTGCCCTCTGAATACAGAACTAGCCTGCCCTAGGCCCAGCACCTGTGGCCCCCAGGCCTTGGACTCTCAGAATACAAAGGGAATTGGCATTTGCTGAGTCACTTCCATGTACCAGGCATTGTTCAAGGGACTTCAGTCTTCAAGGTGACTCTAGAGAACATTGTTGTCACCATTCTGCAAAAGGGGAAATAAAGACCCTGACAGGTTTAGTAGGGGATATGTCCCTGCCCACTTCGCTGTATCATTTAGCTCAGGAATAAGGAATAACCAAGCCCTGAATTATTTGGGGAGCCAGAAGCACATTCTGGAAATGGGGAAGGTGGGACCTCTCCTAGCATCCTCAAGGAGAGGAAAGAATCCTTCGGGAAGGAAGGGAGTTCAGTGCCCTTAGCTCTGGGGTGAAACACTCATCTCACAAGAAGTTTCTCCCAGGCAGGACACCACAGCTAAGGATCTCAAGAGGCAGGACAGAGCTGGAGGCAGAAACTGGCAGGTTCCCAAGATCCCAGCTTGCCACTCACCCGCTGCTGGTATATCAAATGGGCATTTCGCTCTCTAACCCCTGGGGTCTACATTATGGGAAGGGAAGGACTAGACAATACCTCATATACCTTCAAGTTCTATCATTCCATATTGGATCACAAATTCTGCATACAAGACAGGGGTGATGATTAACATGCTAATGATAATAATAGGAAGAAAAAAGGCTAATACTAATGGAGATTTTGTTATGTGCATGCATCATGCTATGCATTTTATATGTATTACCTTGTTTCATTGAGTATCAATCCTAGAAGAAACAGTGTTACTCTGTTTTGCAGGTAAAGAACTGAGACTCAAGGTATTTGTACCTTTCCCACACAGCTGGATACTGATGGAGCTAAGAATCACAGCCAAGCTGTGTGACACTAGACATGGGCATCTTAGCCACTATGCAAGGGCCTTGTCTATAATGCCACATAGGGCACTGTGCCTGACCTTGCCTAGGCTGTCTTGAACCCAGTTTCCAAGGGAAAGACACACTTTGTTCAGAAGAAGCAGACTAGAAGTTAGAAAGCTGAATCCGTATCAAATGGTATTTGACCTGCTCCATGATTCAAGTGTTATCTCTAAAATGGAACCAAAAAGCAAAATAAAATAAGAAAAATTTTAGCTATAGACAATAGGTGTGCCTGTAATCTTGACAGTGGATGGCTGAGGCAGGAGGTTCACATATTTGATCCCAGCCTGGGAACTTAGCAACTTAGTGAAACCTTGTCTTGAAATAAAAAATAAAGATTGGCTAGGAATGAAGCTCAGTGCAAAGTCCCTGGCTTCAGTGCTTCGTACTCCCTTTCCCCAAGCCTGAGTGCACAAGTACAAGCATACGCATATACACAAACACACACTCCCAATACCTTTTAAAAGTTTGTCATAATCCAGTGTAACAGATATTTGCAAAGACAGTGATCAAAAAATTAATTGTGTGGGGCCAGTGAGATAGCTCAGCAGACTTAAGTGCCTGCTTAGCCAAGCCTAGGCAAGTGCAGGGATCGTGGTTCGATCCCCAGCACCACATGCCACACCAGTCCCACCCCCAGGGTGGGCTGAGCCAGCCACAGAGTCCTGGCATAGTGGCACATGCCTGTAATCCCAGTGCTGAGGAGGCTGAAAACAGGAAGATCACTACAAGTCCGAGCTGCATAGTGAGACCCTGTAACAACAAAATACATTTAAAAAAAAATTAATTGTGAAATAAGAAGAAATTTTTCAAAGAGAAAGAGAAACTAGGAAAGGGGAAGAGGAAAAGGAAGAGAAAAGAAAAATTAGAGAAGGATAAAATAGAAACAAAGCTTTATAATTACGGAGGGGTAAAGGGATTAAAGAGAGGGGAGGGGAATGGGGGGGAAAGAGGAATCGAGATAAATCATGTACAGGTACAAATTCCCTATGAGTACTGTGATCATTATGTGTATCTAAGCTGTACCAATAAACTTAATTTTATAAAGGAAGATTCCTATAAAAAGATTACCTATAAATTTAATGTTGGAGTTTGGGTTCCCTCGTAGTTCCATACCATCCGGGTTCCCCTCACACTGACAATTTCTCCTTCCATGCTGTCCAAATAGGGTGACAAGCACAGGGGAGGATCCTTCTTCCCTGACTTCTTCCTACAATCTTCTTCTCATTTTCATCCCATCCACTAATCCAGTCATTCATAATCTCCTGTCATCCTTTTGAGGAGAATTTATTCAAATATCTACCTATTCACTCACCCAGATATCTAATCATCTACTTATCTATTTACCTACTCCTTCATCTATTCACCCATTTACCATCTATCCTCCCATCCATTCATCAAAACACAATTATCCACTAAGCCATCCTCCAGCTTACTCATAAAATTCATCCATCATTCTGTCCATCTACTCATCTATACATTCATTTACCTACACACCCATCCACTCATCATCCGCCCACTCCTCCATTTATTTATCCATTCCATCATTTCTACATTTGCTCATTTATTTATTTATCTTCCCATCTAGTCATCAAACCATAGGCCTATTCATTTCTCTGCTTATTAATTTACCCACAAAGTCAATCTATCCATTCTTCTCTACCTTCCCTTCCAACCAGTCTTCCATCAGCCTCATACAAATTTATCTATCATTTCATCACTCATCCATCTAGCTTTCCATCCATTCATTCTTACATTCATTCCCTGACATGTTCTGACCACCTACTACATTCCAGGCCCTAGATTATGTGCTGAAGATAAAATAGATAAATAACACATTTGGCCTTTCAGGGGGTCAAATTACAATGAATAAAACAGTTTCACAAAATTAGGCAATTGTAATAGGTCATGACACACAGAAAGTATTTGTAAGGAGGGCTTCTGTGGTAATCAAAGTATTGGTCTCCAAAAAGACTGACATCTAACCTGGGTTTCAATAGGGGGTAGGGAGTCTCAAGGTGAATGGGTGAAGTGAGTGCTATGTAAAGGCAAATGCATATGCAAAAGCATAAACAAATGAGAACAAGCAAACTCTAGAATGCTTTTTCTCACCTAGATACAATTTTGCTCTCCAGGTGACATTCGGCAATACCTGGAGACATTGATTGTCACATCTGAAGATGGAGGAGACCAGAGATGCTGCTGAACATCCTAAAATGTACAGGGAAGCCCCCACTCCCAAAGACTTATCCATCCCCAATTGCCAATGATGCCAAGGTTGAAGAGCTGAGAAGCCTCTTCTAGAAAGACAGCAAATTGTCTAGGATGGTTCAAGTGGGGGGAAGAAGAAATAGTGAGGAAAACAACCCATGGAGGTAGCAGGAGTTTGACCACAGGCTGTAAACCACCTTTACTAAACACTTCCTTGCAGTAAGATTTAGATTCACGTGGGGGACCAGAGACAGAACTGACCCAGTCGCTGCCCTCCAGATCATTGCAATCCCACTGGAGAAGTAGCACAACCCCACGAGGGGTGATGAACCCCTGGGATTCTACTCTGCATGCCAGTCACTCTGCTATGATCTTTCTGACTGTTATAGTATGAATTTCTTATACAGTTCCAATGGGCAGGTTCCATTTTCTAGATAAGAAACCTGAGGCAAAGAAGAGTTTTGTTTTATTTTTAATGGCTCTAAAGACCATTAGGCTACATCCAGTTGACCACTCTGGTTTTTTTACAAAGTTTTATTAGAGCAGAGGTTAAAAGAAAAAAAAAACTGCTCTATATCACACAGTAAGTAAGCAGTAATGCGCCAAGTCTGTATCACTCAACCCAACAACTCAAGGTGGCTGATTCAGGGCAGATTAATAGTAGAAACCCTGATAGCAATAACGGTCCACAGAGCTCTCTGAAAGATCATGATTTGGCCTTAAAGACAAAGAGAAAGCAGAGATGCTGGAAGGATGGAGTTAGGAAAGGCACAGGTGAGCAAAAATGTGGCGGTTCTGGGAGCCCTTGGTGCTCTGCAGACTTGGTGGGAGGGAAGAGGAAGTGGCTCCATTGGGAGCCTCTGGCAGCAAATGGCACGGCCCCGGTGAGATGCATGTAGGCCAAGAAGAAAAAGGAATGGGCATCAGAGTACTCTGTCAGCAGCCTCTGAAAAACGGAGAGGAGGAGGAGCCGAGAGGAATTTCATGGTTTGGACATGAGTTTGACCTCTGTTTCTGGCCTTCTCACTGCAAAAGCTGCCCCTCCTTTGCCCCTATCGCTTCCTAAGAGAGGAGCAGCCCAAGGAGAAGCTAAGGAGAGCCCACTGCCTGGGCTGCCCTAGCCAGGCCTGGAGGGACAGCAGAGCTGCTGTCTTCAAAAGCATCACATTCCCCTCTGCTAAGAGAGATGCCTCCCCTCCCCCAGCTCCTGTGCACTGACCACAGACATCTTACACATGCAAGCATACACACACACACACACACACACACACACACCAAATAGGAGGGTCTAATGAACAATACTCATCAGATAAGACAGTTTGCTGAAGAAAATGCTTGCTAGCCTACGGCTCTGAGCTGCATCAGGGTGAAAGGCTCAAAGAGAATCAATTTTGTCCAAGAAATCTGAAAAAAAGACAGGAAGGGGAGGGGCCGGCTTCGGCAGTAGCCAGAGAGACAAGGCAAAGGAGCCATAGCTCAGGCCAGGGAAAATCTTTGCAAATTGAATTTCTGGCCCTGGTGGAGACAAGCCAGGGCTGTGGTGAGAGAGGCCCGACCTCTGTGGAGGAGCCCTGTGCTCCTGGATCACAGAACTTCCCTTGGCCTCTAGGGACACTTAGGAATATTTGTCCCAGGGGGAAATACCTGTCTCAGGAGCAGAGTGTCCCCTGCATGCTGCCCTCCTGGCAGGAAGGAAGATGCCCAGGTACTTGACTCTGGAGTCTTAGAAATAGAACCATCCTGGCAAGGAGGAGAAGATAGCCCTGAACAGGGCCTCACCAGTGAAAGCCGCAGGAGGCTCTTCACCACCCCTCAGCAGCTGGGTGTGGTGGGCTCGGCTGTCCTCATCTGAGAGCACCTGAGTTGTTGGACTGTGAGGCCATGGTCAACAAAACACCCACAAAGAAGCATGCTGGGGAGCGAGGGCCAGGGGAAGGGGAAGGGAGTGTGTGTGTGTGTGTGTGTGTGTGTGTGTGTGTG
>NDGM011126417.1:0-10263 GCA_002564305.1 Octomys mimax
AAGGTCAGTCAAATCCCCTCAGGATTTATCCTGAGACCCTGTACCTCAGATTGTAGATCATTTTTCAGTGTCAGCCATGTGGATGAGTCACAGACATTGCTTGGCCAATTAGCATGTTTTCTCTCAATGTCACACTCTTTAGGCACACTCTACATCATTGATCACCTACATCTTTGGCCCTATACACTTCTTAAGAATTCATATGTCCTGAGTGTTTATTGACTTTGTAAGCCTAGGACCAAAATATTGGCTTTCCTTGTGGCCCTCCTTTTTCTCTAATATTGGTCTGCCAACTTTGGGTGTTAACCCTCCAGAGGACATGCTTATTGTTATTACCATATAACCTAGGCTATTAAGCTTAACCTCACTATCTGTCTGAATATGAAACATGTTAGGTATAGCATGGAACAGGCAATTTTCATAAAGTATTGATATAGTAAACTTTAATCCGTACAGAATATGACAAAAATTTAAAAATTAAAATACATTTTAAAAAAAGGAATGAAGAATTATATATGTTTACTCATAAGTCCAGAAATCTCACCATATACAACGTTGTTGCAGGACAGTTCTACAACACTCTGTTTCTTTTCTCCTGCTTTAATTCACCACCCATTTCCTTTTTAAGCTATCATCTACCAGAGAGAACTCACGACAACCAATGGCCATATAGCACTTCTTTTTCTCTAATTTTTAGTCTGCAAAGGTAAGCTGTAAACCTCCAGAAGTTAAGCTTTTTATAACCCAACAATTTATGCAGTTGGGTTTAATCTCAATATTTATCTCAATATCAAACATTTTAGGCATAATATAGAGTAGGTATTTTCTATCTATTATCAATGTGTTAAACTTTATGTCTCTTCAGAATATGGGGAAATACTAAAACTATTTTTAAAATATGAATAAATGATTATATATTTTACAGAGAAATTTAGAAATCTAACTGCTATACAGCATTGTAGCAGGATGGTGCTGTGACACATTTTCCTGAAATTTTCTTCACTTATTAACATTAAAAAAAAAGAAACATTTACTTGAGAGATAGTATTGCAATAATTGGTGTGTCATGACAAGCAGTAGGTATTTAGAAGACCAGAATAACAGGCATTGCAACTGTGACCCTTCTATTACATATTGATTACTTTCGTGCAGTTGTTCATCTCACAGATATCATCATATATAGTGTAAGAATCTTACCAGGTAACTTGTTTTGAAAACCTTCTGATGTTTCTTAGGATCATTGGCTTACTGAATATTGCCCATATAAATGTGTCGTTTTGCAACTGTCATGTTTTCTAGCTTTTCTCCTTCCCCCTGCTCATTGTCCAATCCTCAAGCTCTCTGTTTCCTGTTAATTTTGTTATATCTTTCTATTTGTATTTCTTCTTTTGAGTTTTTATACTAGCGATAATATCTGATATTTACACATGTATATCTGGTTCATTTCACTGATATCTTCAAGTGGCATCCACTTAAATAAAAAAATATTCACGTTTATCATTCTTTATAGCTGAGAAATACTCCATTGTATAAAAACACCACATATTTTTCATCCATTATTCAGGTGACAGGCATCTTGATTGTTTCCAAGATTTGGCTATCACAAATTGTGTTACTATAAAAACAGGTACACACATATCACTATGATGTGACATTTTAAGATCCTCAGGGAAAATTCTGTGAGTGATAGCTGGGTTGAATGGGATTTCCAGTCCTAGTTTTTTAAGATGTCTCCACACTGATATGCATAATGGTTTCACCAGTCTACATTCGCACAAACCCTGGAGAAGAGTTCCTTTCAGCCAACGCCTCTCCAACATATGTTGTTGCCTGACTTATTTATGATACCCATTCTTTCTTGGATGAGATAGTATCATGGTGTTGTTTTAATGTCATTTCATGAATTGCTAGTGATGTGGACAATTTTTTTTCATATATTTATTCACTTCTTTAAATTTGTCCTCTGAGAAGTGTGTGTTCATCCTAATTGCCCAATTCTGGATTGGTTCTTTAAATTTTGGAGCATTAGTGTTTTTTTGTTCTTTATAAATTCTAGAAAGCAGACCTTTTTCTGAGTGCTTATTAGTCAAGATTTTTTTCATAATTTGTTGGTTGTCTTTTCACATTGTTGTTAATTTCTTTTGATGTGCAAAAACTTCTAATTACTAGGAGATACTACTTTTGCATTCTTAAACATTGTGTCTACACCAATGTCTTCAAGAATTCCTCCTGCATTCTCTTCCCAGAGATTTACTGTTTCAGTTTTCATTGTTTAGATCTTTAATCACTTAGACTTTAGCTTAGTGAAATGGTTATAGACCTGGGTCAAGTTTAACTTCTCGTCATGTAGAGAGTCCATTTTTCTAGCACGAGTTGTTAAAGAGGTTATTTTTCCTCCAGCAAGTGTGTTTGGCATCTTTGTCAAATATCAGCTTACTGAGTGTGTTCGTGGAAGCTCTGCATCTACTAATCAATTCATTTTATCCTCAGGTATATTTTGTGGCCAGTACAAAGCTGAACTTATCACAATAGCTTTGTAGTATAATTTCAAGTCAGGAAATGTAATGCCTCCTGCTTTGTCTTTGTTGCCCAGGATTGCCTTTGCTATACTAGGTCTTTTCTGGTCCCAAGTAGATTTTAGTTATAATTTCTCTCGGTCTGGGAGGTATGTTGGTGGTACTTTGTTGGGGATTACATCAAATCTATATAGCAATTTTGGCAGCATGGCCATCTTCACAATACTGTTTCTTCCTATCCAGGAGCATGGAAATTCTTTCACTTTTTTGAAATCCCCTGTGATCTCTTTTTTAACATTACTGTAATTTTTCTTGAAAAGTTCACAGATTTTTTAGGTAGATTAATTCCAAAATTTTTTATTTTCCTCACTGCTACTGTAAAAGCTATTATTTCTTTAATTTTCATCTGAGTGTGTTTGTTATCTGTGTAGAGGAATGCTATTGAGTTTTAGGTATTGACATTGTATCCTGCTATGCTGCTGAATTTCTGTATTAATTCTAGTAGGTTCATGGTGGAATTTTTTGTATCTTCCAAGTACAATACAATGTCTTCTGCAAGTAATGATAATTTAACTTCTTCTTTACCTTTTCTTATTCCTTCTATTTCTCTCTCTTGTCTAATGGCTCTACCTAAAGATTGAAGAAAAAATTTGAATACAAGTGGTGATAGAGGACATTCTTGTCTTGTACCAGATCTAAGAGTAAAAGATTTCAGTTTTTCCCCATTTAGAAGTACGATAGCCATTGTATTGTCATAGATGGCTTTAATCCTATTGAAGTAGAGGCCTTCTATTCCAGTGTTCTGTAGGACATTGAATATGAATGTGTGTTGGACTTTGTCAAAGACTTTTCTACAACCATTGAGATGATCATGTGAACTTTAGATTTCATTGTATTCATATAGTTTATTACATTTATAGATTTGTGTATATTAAACCATCTTTGCATTCTTGGTGTGAATCCTACCTTGACATGGTGTAAAAGCTTTTTGATGATTTGCTGTGTTTTATTTGCTTAGATTTTATTGAGGATTTGTAAATCTATGTTTATGAGAGAGATTACCCTGTAGTTCTCTGTTTCAGTTGCATCTTTCCATGGTTTTAATATCAGTATAATATTTGCCTCCATGGATGATTTTGGGAGGAATGCTTCCTTTTCCATTTCGCTGAAGTGTTTGTGGAGCACACAGATTATGTCTTCAGCAAATTTCTTGTAGTATTCAGCTGTGAATCCATCAGGACCTGCACTTTATTTAGTGGTATACTTTTTATTAGATTTTGTATATCATTGGCTGTTATTGAGTTATTTATAATTTTTGTATCTTTTTGATTCAGTTTTGCTAATTTGTACCTTTTTAGAAAACTGTCCATTTCTTTATGTCTTCTATTGTGTAAGGGTAAAGATTCTTAGAGGCGCTTCTGACAGTCTTCTGCATTTCCGCTGAGTCTGTGGTAGTTGCACACTTTTCATTCCTTATTGCTTGTATTTGAATTTATTTTCCCTCTTTTTTATAAAGGTAACTAGTGCCCTATCAATTTTATTAAATCTTTCCATCAACTAGTTTTTGATTCATAAATTCTTTGAACTGTTTTATTCACCTCAAATGAATTAATTTCTGCTCTAATCTTTATGATTTCTTCCCTTCTTTGTTCTCTTGGTTTGGTATCTTCTTCCTGTTCTCGATGTTGGAGGTGCATCATACGGATTTCTATTTGTTCCTGTTCTTTTCTCCTAATGTGTGATTTCACAGCTATGAATTTCCCTCTGAGAGCTGCTTTCACTGCATCCCATAAGTGCTGATAAATTTTGCTTGAAATATCATTGAATTGTAGATATTTTTGAATTTCTGATGTGCTGCCTTGGTTCCTGAGTAGGGCATTGTTTAATTTCCATGCGTTTATGGGGTTTTTCTGTGTTCTTGTCTCATTTATTTCTATTTTCCTTATAGTGTGGTCTCATAATATGAATGGGATAATATCTGTTTTCTTTTATATACTTCCACATGACCTATTCACTGGTATGTGTTCTATTTTTGAAAATGACCCATGTGCAGCTGCAAAAAATGCATATTCTGCTATCATTTGCTGCAACATTCTATATATTTCCACGCAGTCCATTTGTTTGAAGCTCTGCTTCAGTTGTGCTCATTCTTTGATAATTTTGTGTCTGCTTGATCTATCATTTGGGATAAAGGAATGTTAAGTTCTCCTGTTAAGTATGTAATATTGGATATCAGATTTTTCATGTCCATTAAGATTAATCTTGTATAGTTGGGTGCTTCCATGTTTTGTGCACATGCATTTATGAGTGTTACCTCTTCTTCTTCTTCAATTTTAGCCCTAATCAGTATATAGTGGCCATTTATTTGGTCATTTTAGGTTTGAAATCTACTTTGCCAGTTTATTTGTTTTAATTGGAGAATTGATTCCATTTACTTTAATGGTTATTATTGAGACGTATTAATTTAAGGATGACAAATTATTTACCTGCTCTTGTATACTATTTTCTCTCCTGTGTTTAATCATTTGCCCTGTTTCGTGGGTTCTTTCTCCTTTCTTTCATAGAATTCTTGTCCTTTTTGTCCCTCTCTAGAACATCTTTTAGAATTCTGAGTAGGTTGGCTTTCTCCTCATGAAATTCTTTATTTGCTCTTTGTCGTGGAGACTCCTTAGAAAACTAGGCATGGAATCCAATTTATACCAGCTATTCCCCTCCTGAGAAATTTCCCATAGGATCTAAAAATATTATATCATAGTGATATATATGTAACTATGTTTATAAAAGTACAATTTGTGATAGCCAAATATTAGAAACAACCAAGATGCCTGTCACCTCAGGAATGGATGGAAAAGATGTGGTATTTTTTTACAATGGATGTTACTCAGCTATAAAGAATGATGAACTCGAAGCCTTTATATTGAAGTGGATGTCACTTGAAGATATGTTTATAAGGGAAATAAACCAGACTTACATGTGTAAATGTAGTATAGTTTTCCTAGTATAAGAAATCAAAAGAAGAAATACAAATAGAAATGTATAACACAATGAAAAGGAAAGCAAGATCTTCAGGACTAGACAATGAAGAGAGAACAAGGAGAACTAGTAATCCTGATAGAAGTAAGCCATACAGTTATATGTACAAAATGGGGAAGGCAAAGATCCTGAGAATCTTCAGAGGATTTTCATATGTAGCAGTTAAATGGAAAAATTATCACCATGACTAACTAGATATGGTTACACGTGTGAACTAAGGAACTGCACTGAAAATGGCAATTTTTAATAGTTGAATGCCTATTTGGAATGCCTGTCATTATGGTCTTCTCAATACATGCAGATTTCAATGACACGACAGTTGCTGACTTGCTGTATTTTGGGTAGATGTTCATTTAAAAAGAAAGAGACTGGTGAATGATGTCAGGAGGCCAGAAAAGAAGTGTTGTAATTGTCCTGCTGCAATTCTGTATATGGTTAGATTTCTAAACTTATATATAAAAATGTATCATGATTTATTCCTTTTTAAAAATACATTTAAATTTTTTAAATTTTTTCATCATATTCTGTAGGGACTAAAAATTTAAGATATCAATAGTTGAAATATACCTGTTCCATGTTTTGTCTAAGATGTTTGCTATTCAGACTGATAGTGAGGTTAAGCTCAACAGCCTAGGTTGAAGGCTAACAACAATAAGCTTCTCTTCTGGAGGGTTAACAACCTAACATTGCAAACCAAAAGTTAGAGAAAAAGAAGGCTACAAGGAAAGCCAATATTTTGGCCCTAGGCTTTCAAGCTTAATTAAGACTCAGGACATACAGGAACCTGTATATAATAACTTGTAAATCATTTGTGTCTCAAATTTTCTGATGAAGGAGTTTGTGAGGCCAAAGAGGAAAGTGATCGATTATGTAGAGTGTGCCTAAAGAGAGTCACATGGTGAGAAAACATTTTCTCAGGCTTTTACAGAGAGCAAATTGGCCAAGCAAGGTCCATGACTCATCCACATGGTTGACACTAACATAGGATCTACAATCAGAGCTACAGCGTCTCAGGATATATCCTGAGGGGATTTAACTGTCTTTATCATATACAAAAGTTACATTTCTTTTGCATAGGTCTTGCTTTATCTTCGTCTTAACCATCCAGCAGAAAAATATAAAAACGAATCTTAGAAGTAAAGCTTTGTTGTTATTTTGAGTTGTAGAGAACGTCTTACATTGCCAGTCAAACTGAAGGCCCAATACTTTTATGCATTACTGGATTATTTTGGAATATTTTGTTGAATTCACACACCTATGGTATTTAAATGATGGAACTAAAGAGAAAATGGGGATACAGATGAATGTGCATTTTTTATCTGTTTATTCAAAATATTTAGGAGTTATACAACTACGTTCTCTTACTTCAATGAATAGAGGGATTTATTCCAATAGTGTTTTTAAATAGGATATCTTGTCTGAACCTAGTATATCATATAACCATTACAAGACAGTATGCAATTTGTTAATTATTGAAACTGTGCTACCAATTTGATTTGAAACTGTCTCATTGCTATTTGTTTCTCATGAAATTATGGGGAAAAAGTAAACAAACAGAGATAGTGGTAGATAGCACTGGTAGACCAGGGAACAATGTCTTCAGCCTAGTGATTTCAGAGATGACTTCTGAGATCTGCACAGTCCTGTGGAAATCTTACTATGACTGCTGGACAATATTGGATTATTTTCCTGAATTTACGCATCTACAACATTTAAATGACAATTGATTACTTATCTCTGAAAGAACTAAATGAAAAAGGGAGATATAAATGAAGGACCACTTTTTATATTTATATACAAAATAGTTATGGTAAATATACAGCTACTTTCTCTTAACTTTGTTAGAAATAAGCTTTGTTTTAACAGTGTTTGTACAGGATATCTTGTCTGCAACTTGTACTATGAATAACTACTATGAAAACAATGTGCATTGTATTAATTATTGTAGCTGTATTACTATCCTGTTTTGAAATTGTTTGCTTACTGTTTGTTTAACAATAAAATTAATAAAATATTAAAAAGAAAAAATAGTAATCAAAATGAGCCAGGGTATGTACATTCAGAGGGAAAAAAGAGAGTGGCAAAGTTGAGGGAAATTAAAATGAATCAAGGTTGTCTTGTTTATTATTTTCGTCCCTCTGTGACATATACCTGACACATATAAATAAGGTAGGAAAGGTTCAGTTACCTACCAGTTAGTGGAGATTTCAGTCATACAAAGCTGGTTCCAAGGAAGACTAGAACATGGCTGAAATTAGCAGTATATGCAGGCTGAATACAGCAAACCAGTACGAGTGAAAGCAAGGACTAACAGCAGCAATGTCTACAGACAGCAAGTCTGTCTACCTTATGCAGCACTCAGTCTATTGGCCCCAGGCTGGGTGTGACACACACACCCACAATCCTAGCAGCACTTATGTTCATGATCAAAGAAGCACTCACACCCATTATAATGAGATAATCACAAACTTTATAAGTCCACCATAAAACTGTATGAGTCTTTGGAGGGACAAGTAGACACAAAACATAATATTTTACCCCAGACTTCAAAGTCTCATACAAAGCACTTTGTGTAAATGATATTTTATTCTTCTCTAAAGGTTGACAAAGTCTTAAAAGTTTCAACATTGCTGAAAAGTCCAAGATCCAAGTCTCCTCCAAAATTCAAACAAACTTTTTGCTATGAGACGCAGTATAAATGAAAAGATAAACACTTCCAATATTCAGTGGCACAAGATGAACATTACCACACCAAAAGTTACACATAGCAGGGGAATATAAAGCATTGTGACCAACACAAGTCCAAAACCAACAGGACAAACATTATGTTCTGTAGGCAAAATTGGAGCTCCAAAAAGCCTTATATGTTTTCAACCTAACAACACTTTGGCTGTGGCTTCCATGGCTTATCTCTAAGCTGCATAATGAGCAAAATTCAGACAAAGTTTATGAGAAAACAAAGCATACATAATCTGGAATCCAACAACTAATGCAGTCACTGTTCAGAACAGAAACCTCCCCAGAGTGGTCTTTACAGGTTGGGTTTGCATCAGGGTTCTGGTCCTCTGAGCTCTGACCATACTCTCCCATACAGGACAGCTGAAGCTGTTCCAGTGCTTCTCTTGTAGGAAACATCAGTAAACCTTTCTATCGCTTCTCATAGGCCATTTAAAGCTTGCAATCCATGAGATCAGGTTTATGTACAGCAACACCCTAAATTTTCGGTATCAAATTCTGTCTTGGTTAATTTTCTGTCATTGCTGAGAAAAATATCTGAAAGCCAGAAACAAGTATATTTGGTTTACAGTGAGTGGATGTTTCAGTTCATACACAGCTGGGTCCAAGGCAGACTGGCACATGGCAAAGGTGAGCAGTTCACAATGGCAGAATACAACAAAATGACAATAGCAAAAGGGAGGAGTACGAATACCAATGGTTACAGAGAGCAAGTTGATTTCCCTTAAGTTGCATTTAGGCTATCTACCTCAGGTGTCCTATAGTACTCACACCCATAATCTCAGCAGTGCTCACACCCAGAATCCCACTGGATGATGATTTAATCACAATCTCCAGAAGTCCATCCCATGAATGCAGGAGGCCATGAACCTACCCACTAAGATCAATAAACACTTCATATACTGGATATATGTGCTAATAAATAATTGCACATACTCAAACAGCTATACATATTTCTGATCCTATACTCCTATTTTCACAGTATACTAACCATTAGACACTAATGACAATTTTAATGTAATTCATTCAATTTGATTAACATTAATGTAGAATTCATGAATAATTCATAAATGAAATAATCAGTAACATGTTCAGCCTCAATAAATATTAAATGGTCAATGAATAGTCCAGATATAGCTCATTCTTGTTTGCCAGCACTAAAAGGAAATATAGGTAAAGGAAAATTTTATATTTGAAGAAAATGTAACTGTGGTATGAAAACAATGTTTTCAGTATTTGAGTCTCAATTATCAGGTATTTCAAAATATTAACACATTATTGTTTTTATGTTTTACAGTTAGAGGTCCTTATGTGTTTTTCCTGCTACAACAAAATCCCTTAAACTGGATCAATCATATAATACATATATATATATATATATATATATATATATATATATCTTCTGCTGTTGTAGATCTTGAAATCTCCAAGATCAACATTCACGCATGGTGAAGCCTTGCTTACTCTTGCTGAAGTCTCTCAAGGAAAAGGTATGAACAGGTGGAATCATAAAAGATAACTGTGGGTCTGGCCTGATAGCTCATTGAACTAAACATCTGTTAGGTAGAGCTCAGGAGCCAGAATTCGGTCCCTGGTATGCCGTGACATGCCCTCCCATGGGGAACCCTGAGATGGCGTTTGAGACTGGGTGTCATGGCACATGTCTGAAATCCCAGCGCTTGGAAGATTTAAGACAGGAGAATCACTATAAGTCCGATCTATATAGTGAGACCCTGTAGATTCCTTAGACACTGTCCTAAATTCAGAAAATAAAAATAATAAAATAAATGAAGGAGAACTGTGTGTCATCACACAAGCATAAAATATGAAAAGCTTCACGCTTGAAAATAAACTTACACTGCAAAGGACATACAAGTGTTTTAGTTTTGTGGAGAAGAACAGAAGTAATGAACCTAGTCCTTCAGGAACATTTATAGGGGCCCTTATTATTTTTGTCAGGGATGCACTCACCTGACTT